>JASTWP010002634.1:0-38945 GCA_030770255.1 Temnothorax ravouxi | reverse complement strand
GTGGAATTCGCCTCTGTACTTAGTATTCGTGGACTTCCAAAGAGCGTTTGATAGCTTAAGACATCCGTATATGTGGACAGTATTGGAGAAGAAAGGCGTCCCATTTAAGATCATAAAACTTATAAAAGCACTGTACAGGGATACCACATCACACGTTGTACATAAGGGCGTACTGGGCGATGAATTCGATGTACCATCCGGAGTCAAGCAGGGCTGTGTACTGTCTCCTCTCCTGTTTATCATTGTCTTAGATTACATCATGGGTAAACTAGAGAACACCCCAAGAGGTATAACATGGAATTTTAGGAAAAGACTTGAAGACCTGGACTACGCGGATGACATCTGTCTTCTGGCACACACCTACGACGACATGCAAAATAAACTACGAAGACTTGGCCACACTTGCAGACGAAGCGGGTCTTCCAAATTAACATCCGGAAGACAAACAGCATGCGTCTAGGGACAAGAAACGCCAGGGACTTCACAATAGGAACCGAGTCAATTAAAGAAGTAACGGAATTTTGTTATCTGGGAAGCATCATCACTGCAAATGGTGGAGCAGAAGCGGACGTTGCAGCGCGAATAAAGAAGGCCAGACAGGCATTTGCAATACTTAGAAACGTCTGGTCTTCCGCTCACTACACGACAAACACCAAACTGAGGATCTTCAAATCCAACGTGAAATCAGTTCTGCTTTACGGCTGCGAGACTTGGAAAACAACGGCCGGGATAACACACTCGCTGCAGGTTTTTGTGAATCGGTGCTTACGCAGAATACTGAAGATCTTCTGGCCGAATAGAATCTTCTAATAAAGATCTTTGGGCACTGTACAAGCACACATGAAGTCCGTCAAGAAATTAAAAAACGCAAATGGAGGTGGATCGGTCACACCTTACGGAAACCAGAAAGGGACATTAATCGACACTCGCTGGAATGGAACCCCCAGGGGACAAGGAGTCGAGGACGGCCAAAGATGACGTGGAGGAGAGCTGTATTGAAGGAAGCAGAGGACAACAGCAAAAGCTGGAATCAAGTCAAGTATCTAGCGGCCAATAAGACTGCGCTGGAGAGCCTTCGTAGAGGCCCTATGCTCCCACGAGGAGTGAAAGGACTCAATATATATATATATATATATATATATATATATATATATATATATATATATATATATATATATATATATATATATGAAAAATTACAATCTTCTACAACAAATCACAAATTTCTACAAATTTGTGAAAATTGTAGAAATTCATGGTAAATTGTAGTAAATTATAGTAAATTGTAGTAAGTTGTAAAAAGTAATAGAAAATTGTAACAACTTTTTTACGAACATTTTTATGAGACGTAGTAAATCGTAGAAGTTGTAGATTATTGTAAAAATTATAACTATTTAGCAACTATCTACACATTCTGCGAATATTTTTTATAAGAACGTAGTAAATTGTAGAAGTTGTAGATTATTGTAAAAATCACAACTATTTACAACTTTCTACAACGTTCTAAGAAATTTTTTTATAAAAATAGTAATTTGTAGAAGTTGCAAATTATTTTAAAAATCGATTGTAAAAATTGCAACTATTTACAACTTTCTATAATATTCTAAAAATATTTTTATGGTTAAATGTAAGATATAAACAAAGTATACTTGTTGATATATAAACAAAGTACTACCCACTCTAACTTATATTACATCAGTGTGCACTAGTTTCAGCAGTGCAGGAATAGAAACAGATCTTATTGAAAGTTGTAAATTTGAGCATAGTCTGATGTAAAAATGTCGAACATGTCGCATAATTCGTATAATATTTATTCAGTGACAAGTCCCGATGTCGAATCGACGTCAATTCAACGTTGATTCACCGGATTCACTCATCGAAATTAACATAAAAAATCAGCTGATTTCAATAAAATTGTTTTGGCATCATGAGTTGCTTCTTTCTAAGTTACCTGTGTTCAAAACTCGAAAAATTTTGTCTAAAATTAAGAGACTATGGCCGATATTCATAGTCGGATCTTATTTCAAGATCGTCTTAAGTTACGTCTTAAGTTACGTCTTAAGATGCTAATATGGTTATGCGATTGGTTCATGACATTTTAAGATTGAACTTAAGACGGTCTTGAACAATATAAGAACCGACTATGAATAACAGCCTGTCACCATCACCATATGATGCATTATAGTCATCGGTTTGATACCGATCGACATCGAATCGATGACTATCTGCTACTATATGGAGAGAGTCTCTTAATTTTAGACTAAATTTTTAAAGTTTTGAACACAAGTAACTTAGAAAGAAACAACTTGATGCCAAAACAATTTGATTGAAATCGACTGATTTTCGATGTCGATAAGTCATCGATTCGATATCGAATCGATGACCGACATCAATTTTGTAAGAAATATATATATATATATATACAACAACAAAATAAATTTATATTGTACTTAGAAAATTTGCTTACCACCGCTGGATTTGAACCTGAAACCCCTGGCTCTTGAGTCAGTCACCTTCCGCACTGTGCTACAACATTGATTGATGAAGACGTTTCGTATTGTCTACATATGTTACACTTATTGTTAGCAGACGTACGGAAGGTGTCTGCTTTTAATAGGATCGGCTCATTTTATATATATATATTATATATTATTATATTATATATATTATTATATTATATATATATATATAAAATGAGCCGACCCTATTAAAAGCAGACACCTTCCGTACGTCTGCTAACAATAAGTGTAACATATGTAGACAATACGAAACGTCTTCATCAATCAATGTTGTAGCACAGTGCGGAAGGTGACTGACTCAAGAGCCAGGGGTTTCAGGTTCAAATCCAGCGGTGGTAAGCAAATTTTCTAAGTACAATATAAATTTATTTAATTAAGCTTGCACGTAATCAAGATTTTCAGCAATAAAATAATGTTCAACAAAAGAAGTAAATTTTATTTTTTATTTTGTTTGTAGTATATCCAAAAAGTTTGTTATTCATAAAAATTTTTACATAAATTTATGAAAAATTACAAATATAGCCCAAATCGCGTACTTTTGACGTAAAAATTACGTAAAAATAGCGTGAAAAAGTTGTAATTATATTATAAGAAATTGTAGTTTTCGCATAATTTTTGCGTAAAAATTTGTAAAATTATTTCCACTAGGGTTTTGTTTGATTTTAATTGTATAGTTTACGTCGTTGTGTTTTTCGATAATTACGTACGGTCCAATCCATTGGGACTCGAGTTTTTTCGATCGTCCGCGTCGTACCGTCTCGTCGTGTAGTAGTACCTTGTCGCCTACTTCTAAACTGTTTCTTTATTCGTCTTTTTGTCGAAATGTTGCTTTCGCTTTCGCCTTTTCCTGCTTGGTATGTTCTCTCGCTACTTGATTTGTTGCGCAAATTCGCTCTCGAAGTTCTTGCGCGTAATCCTCCTATGAGTACGTCAATTTCGGAGGCTTTGATAATGCTGTCGGTATGTTAGCCCGATGTCCGTAGACTAATTCGAACGGCGTAAATCCTGTCGTCGTATGAGGCGTTGTGTTATAGGTAAACATCGCATATGGTATCCATTCATCCCAATCGGTTTGATCCTCGTTTATATAGTGCCTCAGGTATTCCGCTAAGGTGCGATGCGATCTTTCCAACGCTCCGTTACTTTCGGGGTGGTATGCTGTCGTTTGAATCTTTTCGATTTTTAGTAGTTTGCACGTATTCTTGAACATTTCACTTGTGAAATTTGTGCCTTGATCCATGAGAATTTTCTCCGGTATCCCGTGTTCCAAGACTACTTTCGTGACGAAAGCTTTGGCGACTGTATTTGCTTCCTGGTTTTCCACAGGTATCGCCTTGCTGAATTTTGTTAAGTTGTCTTGAAATGTTAGGATATATTTGTTCCCATTATTTGTGACAGTTAATGGGCCTACAATATCGAGCGCGCATTTTTCGAATGGTCGCTCGGGTATTTCGGTAATAATCATTGGCATTTTCGTTTTCCTGCTCAGTTTACTTTTTTAGAAGTGCTCGCATTTGCTTATATGTGCTTCCACATCTCTCGTTATCCCACTCCATCCCACTCCAGTTGTGCTGTAACTGGATCCGGTTTAACGTACGCGTGACTCCTTGGTGTCCTCTTGTAGGTGAGTCATGATATTCATAAAGTATTTGCTGCTTTTCCTCTTTGAATATTCCCTCGGGTCGTCTTCGTGCTGCGTTACGTTTATCGCTGTTGCCTCGGCTATCGGATTTTGGCTTAGCGCATCGGCGTTCACATTATTTTTTCCGGCTTTGTGTACGATCTCGTAATCGTATTCTTCCAATTTGAGCCTCCATCTTATTAATCTCGAGCCGGGGTCGGTTACATTGAACAGCCAAATCAGTGGCTTGTGATCTGTTATTATTTTGAATTTAATTCCATATAAATATGGGCGGTGTGGACTTCCATATAAATATGGAAGTGTTTTACCGCTAATAATTTCTTTTCGGTCGTGTTATAATTTTGTTCCGCTCTGCCTAACACTCTGCTGGCATAAGCGATCGGTCGGTCCTGGCCTACTGGCCCCTGTGAGAGCACGGCTCCGATGGCGTAATCTGATGCGTCTGTCGTCACCAGGAATTCCTTATCGAAATCCGGATAATTTAGCACGGGTGCCGTCGTTAACTTTTCCTTTAGCAGGTTGAACGTATTTTGCTGTTCTATTGACCAACTGAATTTCTCGACCTTCTTCGTGGGCCTTGTCAAGGGTTTAGCTATTTCCGAGAAGTTTTCTATAAACTTGCGGTAATATCCAGCTAGGCCGATGAAAGATTGAATGTCTTTCACTTTTCTCGGGGTCGGAAATTCTCGTACCGCTTGTAATTTGGACGGGTCCGGTGATATCCCTCCCTCGTAAATCACATGCCCTAGATAGACGACTTCTTTTCGCAGAAACGCGCATTTATTTGACTGTAGCTTTAAATTAAATTTCCAGAGTCTGATTAACACCGCGATTAATCGTTTAAGGTTATCCTTTAGAGATGCTCCGTAGATCACAATGTCGTCGATATACGAAGCATTTTAAGCCTAATAATCCGGCTAGTACTGCGTACATCAGCCGTTGAAATGCTGCTGGCGCGTTTTTTAGTCCGAACGGCATTCGGTTAAACTCGAAATGTCCGTCCGGGGTGGAGAATGCTGTCTTACTCTTGTGGTCTTCGTGCATCGGGATTTGGTGGTAGCCTGAGGCTAGATCTAACACTGTAAAATATTTCGCGTTGCCTAGTTGGTCGAGTATGTCGGTGATATTTGGTATGGGGAAGGAATCTCTCATGGTTAGGTCGTTTACCTTTCGAAAATCTATCACGACGCGAAATCTTATCTTACCGGACGCGTCAGGTTTTTTAGAAACGACTATTATAGGCGCGTTCCACTGGCTTGCGCTAGGGCGAATTATTCCGTCATCTAGCATTTTCTGTATCTGCTTCCTTACTTCGGCCTTATGCTTCTCCGGTGTTGGGGTAGTTTGTAATACGCGCGCAGACAGAGTGAAGCGCGCAGGTCGTGAGTAGGTAGCGTGCGCGTAGCAAGCTTGTGATTGGCTATACCGTGAGTGGCGTTGCAGTAAGTAGGGGCACGTGACAACTTCTTGTCGGTCGTTGTAGAGAAGAAGTCCAGTTTTTCGTTACAGCCGCTCGAGGACACATTACAGTCCTATTCGACTCAAGTATTAAATACATATAGTTATTATTACAAGTACGGCGGTGTTCAATAATTTCTCCTGCCTCCTTCCTCCGCCCACGGCCTACATTCGGTCACATATACAACATCCGGTAACCGATACGGTTTCACGTTCACCGGCGCGCTATCGCGTATTTATTTCTTGTTCTATTGCCGTAGTCGCGCTCAGTTTGTCGCCGTCTAAATAAAATACATCGCAGTAATCGTCGCATATTTGTTCTACCGCTTCGCGCTCTTCATTATTTAAATGATCGAGTTGTAGTTGTTCGCGTAATTTCTCGTGTCGCGTGGTAGTGGGCTCGCGTTCCTCGGTCGCGTGTAACGTGAGAACGTCGGCGGAGTCATTCACCGGCATGTCTTCCAATGTCACGTGTGTTGTGAGTATCTCGACTGGCTTGTCCGTAACATTTAATATACTTACCAGACATTTGAATTCGACAGGTTTTACCAGACAGTGTTCTATGAAAACTCTTGGTGCAGGCTCACCGTTTTTTACTATACCTACTCTATTGTGGTCGGTGACTGCTTCTACAATGGTTTCACTGCGGGGTGGTAACGTCACTTTCCGATACGGTCGAAGTTTAAATGTGGCTTTACCTATCTTTAATTGCTTCGACGTGTTTGATATATCGGCCTTGTGCTTCGTCAGGGAGTCGTTTCCGAGTATCTTTTTGTACTCGATCGGGAAATCGTCTTTTACCACGTACATTGTGTGGCGTATCGTTTTGTTTCCGAGATCCACTGTTGCCTTTATTTTTCCGAGCGTGTGGATCTGGTGTCCGGTTACGCCTATCAGCGCTAATTTTTCTTTCCGCACTATTGTTTTTTTTTTTAGATTACCTATTTTAACTAACGTCAGGGTCGCGCCTGAGTCTAGTAGTAAATCCATTTTTCCTCTCTCCGCCTCTTGAATGGCAGAGTTATCATGTCCAACGGGCCTACTTTATGCTTCCCCGTTATCTATGTCACTCGATACTCCTCGGCGGCGCGTGCCTTACTCTTCCTAGGTCGCTCTTCTTCCTCGCTGCTACTGCCGGATGACGTTTCGCCGCTCGTTCCTTGCGATTTATTTTGTTTTACCATGCTCACGGGCGCCTGTTTTTTCGCGTCCGTTTCGGTCGGGGGGTCGCTCGAGTTTTGGTCGCCCGTTCAGCGACCAACATTTGTCTCGCTTGTGCCCTGCTTTCTTGCAGTAGGTGCACTCGATCGTGTTTATGTCGCCGGGCTTGTCTGCTCTCGGCAGCGAGAATTTATTTATTTGCCGGCTCAAGCGGCAATCTCGCCCGTAATGGACGGTCTTTCCACTTTTGTGGCATCGGACGCCCGCGTTTCCCGCATTTCGCGCGTTTTCCGCATTGAATTTGTTTCTGTTTACCGGTTGTCCGTTCCGCGGGGAGGGGCCTTTCACCTTATCCTCGGCGCTGGCGCCGGTTATCACCTCCTGTAGGCTTTGATATCGTTGCGCTCGGACCAACATCTTGATATCGTCGTGCAACCCGATTTGGAAATTATGTAGGGCTTGCATTTTAACGCTGTCGAGAATCGCTTTCTGCTGCTCTTGCGAATGCCCTTGGCCTTCCTCCATGGCCTCATACAATTCTCTCGCTAATTTTTCGACTCGGCGCCCGAATTCCTGCGCGCTTTCTCCCGGTTTTTGTTTCAGGGAGTTAAATTCTATAGCTGCAGATGGGTCATGCCGCGCTTTCCAGGATATTCCGTTTCCAGCTCGCGTTTTAACTGCTCGAACGAAAATTCTCGCTCTACCACGACGTTCGGGTGCAGATAGCACCGGCGTGCTATCGTCTGTGAATCGCGAGTCTAAATCCTGTCGCACGCGGTCTAACGCTTCGCTATTGGTACGTCTATCTGCGCGTACGGAGCTTCGCGAGCTATATTCAATCGCGCGTAGTGCTTGCTCGCTATGTAGAAACGACGCGTTTCGGACGGGACGGAATGGGGTGATTTCGCCGTCTGACATTAAGTTTTGCTATCGGCGTACACGATCCGTATCGCGTCGCTCGCGAAGTTTTACATTCGGCGCTCGCAATGATATTTTGTAACGGACTTACAGTAAAGCCCCTTGCACAATGCCAGGCAACAGGCAATAGGAACAGGAAATAACCAAAAAATCGTTAATTACAACCTAAAAAATTCGAATACTATGATTGGTTGGCAACAGGCAATAGGCACAGAATTTCCAATGTGACGGAAACTCTGTGTCTATTGCCTGTGTCACTGTTTATTCTGCATTTATACATGATTTCTGATTTCTATTTCCTGTTCCTATTGCCTGTTGTCTGGCATTGTGCAAGGGGCTTGACACCGTGTAGCGCATCGTGTCCGTCTTTCGCTGAGCCATTGTCCTGCATCGCTACTTTGCTGCTTGGGCTGGCGAGTCCGTGCGGTAGGTCGGGGCCTTCTCTGGTGTCGCTGACACTCGGCGGCTGCTACCGTTGTTTCACTCACTCGGGATCTGGCTGGCTGTTCCTCTCCGGGATGCGTCACCGCTGTTTATGATCCGTTCCCTTTTTGCAGGCGTAATTTTGGCAGGATGTCCTCTCGCTCGGTTAGCAGATCCCACCGCTGTCACCAATTTTGTTGTGCCGCGCCTTGAATAGCTCAAGACCGGCACCGGATTCTTGAGATCCGCCGAATTGGAGGGAGAGAGGACACTGGCGTTATTGAGGTTGCAGTCGAATTTTAATAAACGGATTGATTTATTGAAACACTTGATGATTGTTCACTACTCTGACTTGCGGATTACAATATATTATCGATACGTTGACTCGCGGTTCGCGCTCGGTTCTTAGACTGCCCGCCGTTCCTTGGAAGGGCGGGCGTTTTATTGCGCTCGGTATTGCTGACTTTGCAGTCAGCGCTTTTGATTTTAGGATCAGAGGCCTAGCGATCGGAATGCCCATATATGGTCATTGCCGCGACTCGTGCTGGCCTTCGCGTCAGCGGTCCTCGTCGCTAGGGTCGGATTTCTTACGGGCGGCGACTCGGAGTTGCCACGTACAATAATTAATCTATCATACGTTGTGCGCTCACAACATATCAATATTATTTTTTAAATATTGTATGTAATAATAATATTAAAATAACAATTTGATAACATTTAATAAAATTCATTAAAATGGTTTAATTTCTAGCAATATTAAATAAATATTATCTATTATCACACAAATATTACGTAAATATTACAGTAATATTACTGATATTCATTTTTGCGGACATTTTAATATTACTGAGATATCTCAGTAATATTACTGCAATATTTCTGCTATATTTCATTGTAATATTGCAATGGAAAAATAATATTGCTATAATATTACTGAAATATTATGTGCTATGTGGGATATATCATTGTAGTACAAGACTTATACACCAAATTTATCGAATTATTTTCAATACGTAATCAGACCGGCAAAATCGTGATCAAAGTCTTGGAAACGGTGTTCAACAAATAGGGAATTATTCCGTAGTCAATTGTCACGGACAACGGTACGGAGTATGTGACTAAAGCCTTCCTAGCAGCTAACAAAATTAATCATATTACCACCCCGTTAGCACATCCGCAAGCGAACCCCGTGGAACGCGTCAATAGAACGATAAAACCCATGATCGCGGCATTTATAGAAACCAGTCAAAACGAGTGGGATAAAAATTTGTCGAAACTCCAACTTACGTACAATACGGTACCTCACTCGGGCAGTAGAGTCACTCCATTCTACTTGAATCACGCACGAGAAGCTAACTTAAACCAACAGAAACGTTTAGTTGACAATAATCAACAAGTAACTGACGAAGCGGTGACTAATTGGATCAAACGGATCAAAGGACCTTATGGGAAATGGCTTTCGGCTAATTTTTCTAAAAATTTGATATGTGGTAGTTCTCAACACGTAGAACAAAAGTGTCAATAGCCTCAAGGTCCGATCACGGGTAGTTTTCAAGATACAGCACCCGCGATCATGGGTTTTATCGTTCTATTGACGCGTCCCACGGGGTTCGCTTGCGGATGTGCTAACGGGGTAATAATATGATTAATTTTGTTAGCTGCTAGGAAGGCTTTAACGTTTTTATTCACATATTCTGTACCGTTGGACTTTTCGTACCTTATTGGAGCGTAGCGCGGGTGCAATCGATGTACGATGTCGCTCACGATTAAGGTGGGTTTACAGGTGCTTGTCGTGTGCGTGTGCGTGTGCGTGTGCGTGTGCGTGTGCGTGTGCATGTGTGCGTGTGTGTGTGTGCGTGTGTCAGCAGAGATAGGGACCCCACGGTTCGTCACTCCCGCAGTATTTTATGACTCCAAACCCCATCCCCATGGCCCATCCAGCGATGGCAATGTCAACGACTATTATCACATTGCGGACTTTAGTCGGTTCCAAGTGGGCAATGTCGAAAATTAACAGTTAGCCTTATGTAGGCAGGGGAAGGGCTCGGTTTCCACGCGAAACAAGTTGCCACATGGGTTTACAACTTTACAAATTTATATCATTAGTAAAACAGGGTGCCATCCAATTTTTATTTTGTTATAAAATTTTAATTCGATGAATTAAAATTATGTCGCAACATAATAATAATTTAATGAATTAAAATAATGTCTGGACATAAAAATAATTGCAAATTTTTATTATGTTTCCGACATAATTCGCGATTTTTCTTAAGACTATTATTTTTTGATCTTTTGTATTGAATGGAATATTTTTTATGCTATTAAAAAGTTGAACGGCTCGCTGTACAATTTTTATTATTTAATGCAATTGTAATTCGCCAGTACGAAATAATAACTAAGACGTATGAATCAGCTTGACTGGCAATAATTTTATCGTCGTGACGATTCGACCATTGATTTTAGCCCGATTAATCAAGTATCAAAGATTAAAAACGTCTTGACGATTAATCGGGCCAATATTATGGTCGAATCGTCACGACGATAAAATTATTGCCAGTCAGGCCGATTCATACGTCTTAGTTTTAATTTTTATTATGTTTCGACATAATTTGAATTCATTAGTAAGAATCGCCATTTTTCTTAAAACAATTATTTTTTAACCCTTTGTAACTCCTGGTAACAATACTGTTACAAACCGGCAAAGTGTCCATCAAAATTCTAAATCATGAATTTATCTGTTGTAAATCAATTTAAAATAGTTGTCATATACCAACGCATCAATACAGTACGCGACCAAAAATATAGATGGCGTTCAGAGTTGATTCTGTTCATTCGAACGGCGCATTTTCTAAAATGAAATTTGTTTCGACAAGTCGAAAATTTTGATAACATGAGTTACAAAGGGTTAAAACTTTTATATCGAGTACAATATCATTTATGCTATTAAAAAGTAAAATGGCGTGCCATCATAGCATTACTTTAATAATGCAACTGATATAAAGAAAATATATAATTATTTTTAAAAAAAAGTGCATAATTGCATATTGTGGACTGCGTCCTATTTTCTTTTAAACCAACTATATACTTCTTTATAGTGATTGATGTACTTTTGTTATTCCATAAAAATATTAAAATTAATTATCCGAAAATAAATATTTTATAAGATACTTCATATTTTATATCAAAATATAGTGAGAATAAAATATAAAATATCTCGGTAATTATTGATTTTTCGATAACTGTATCTTATTACTTTTATGTACAGAATAAGTAGAGAATATTCCTCATAATTATATTGAATGTGTAATATATACAGCTAAATAATCAAAAACGGCCAAATTTCGAGCAAATAAAAGCCCACATAGCACGTAATATTACAGAAATATTGCAATATAGTAGAAATATTACGTATTACAATGAAATATTTCAAAAATATTACTGATGTATTACAGGTTTTTAAATAATATTGAAATATTACAGTAATATTGCTGCAATATATTGTTGAAATATAATACTTTAAGTAGCAAAATAATGTCAAATGACATTTTAATGACATCTTATTAACGTCATTAAGACGTTATTAAGATATCACACAATTATACGTATTGCACAGATAATATATACCAGTTAAAGAATTTTTTACTAAAAGAAAGAGAAATCTGAATCAAAAAATGTGATGGAATCAAAAGAGACTAACTTGTACTTTCAGAGAATAAAAGTGATTAAGACACATTTTATAAGTGGTATTTTATAACTTGTTATTTGTTTTGTAATAATAAAAGGTAATTATATATACAATTAATTTTTAATTAAGAGCCAGCAAGTAAAATAAAATAAATGGATAAAATTTAAAATTTATATTTCTTATATAATTAAAATTAAACTTTTCAAATTACGAGTTTGTCACACGGATAAACAGAACGTTTCTGTGTGCGTAATGGCTTCTGCACACAGGACGCTGCCGCGCGGCAAGCGTTTCCGCGTCCTGTGTGCACTGTGCAGAAGCCATAAAGCCCTGGTCTACATAGGCCGCAGTTCGCAAAACGCAAGACACACGCACAGTCCACATGTCAGTCTAACCTCTATACACAGAGAGGTTAGATTGACATGTAGACTATGCGTGTGTCTTGCGTTTTGTAAACTGCAACCTATGTAGACTGGGCTTAAGTGGAGGGAAGAACGCTAGTGTGTGTGGCCATGCACTTGCCACCGACCCCCACCATTGCCGGTCTTCTCTCGCTGTCTCCTGCAAGGCTCCGTGGGACCACACGCAATCACGTAGTACGACACCGCACAGAAACAATCGTTTTAATTTCAGGTAATTTTTCTTTATTAATAAATATTGTTCACACAAATATTTTTAAAAGTATTTTTGTATAATTGTTACTAATATGTACATTGTACATGTATATTTGGCGATTTGTCGTTAAATTCAAAAATAGAGATAATGTGGCATGGTCTGCAAAAACCACGTTAATATCATAAAAATCATTACAATGACCATCTTAAAATACATATATTTGCCTTTGTAACCTTATTGAACGAGTCTCTAATGAAATTATTTATTAACGGCTTCATACTTAAATCTTGATGCTAACTTAACCTCAAAATTTTTAACAGTTTAATCCAACTGGAGCCCTCAGTTGGAGATACGTGATAGAAATATGCCGATCCCAAATCTCCTAAAAAGCAGTTTAATCATCAATTAAGTGAATTTAACCATGATTATTTAACCATTTACGTGATTTTATAATAATTATTGTTCTTATGCTATATGTTACAGTATTGCTTTCCATCAGTGAATGTTCATGCAGTCCAGAGCAGCACCAAGTAGTTTGATAGAAGAGCAAACGATTTATTTATTAGATACGTAAGTAAGAAAATGTTAAATCTGATATAAATCATGCTTTACAATATTAATCGTCAATACTGAAAATCCAAAGTATACGTGTAACATTAACTACAGATTTTCAGTATACATATATATAGTGAATATCGGAATACAGATTCATACTTAACCTACTTTTATGTTTAAAATATATAATTAGATGTAAATAATAATTACTGTTTTTGTATTATGTTGCAGTGTTACGTTGCTTTCCATCAGTGGAAGTTTACGCAGAGCAGCACCAAGCAGTTTGATTTCTATCAAACTCTTCTGAGCGACAGCTTTATTTATTAGATACATAAGTAAGAAAAATTTAAATTTGGTATAAACTGCGTTCTAATATTTTAACCCTTACTTGCCACACTTCTAGTAGACGTCACGTACTTGCCACATTGGGGTGGAATCTACCCCAGCGACAAAAATTGTTATAACAAATAAGCTATTCAATATTTTAACTTGCCAATTTTTTTAAAACTTCTTAAAAGCTTACTTTTAAAAGTTATGTAGGTTATATAGCCAAAAATTAAAATTATGTATGATAAAAAAATTAAAATAGCCCCCAACATATGAAAAAGTGGCTGTTTTTACAAAAAAAAAATTTTTTTTTTTACAGATATCGCTATAGACCCGCTCTCCCATAGGTTTCTGTACTTAAAATTAAGGGAATATATGGTCGTGGGGTTGATTTGATCCCAGTACTGAAAATCTAAAGTGTATGTATAACATTAACCATAGATTTTCAGTATAGACAGTCAATATCGGAACACGTCATACTTAACACCGTCATACTCTTATGTTTGAATATGTAATTATGTATGAAATAAACAGGGTGATTTATTTCGTGTGCCAATCATCTCCGCTATAATTATCTCAGAAAGTATTGATTAATTGGAAAAATGTTTCAGATAAAAGTTGGAGGGTTCAAAGGAGGACCAATAGACAATTTTATTAGATTTTGAGTCCGGTACTTGTGTGAAGCCTAATAGGATCCAAATCAAATTATTTAAATAGAAACTCCTTTTTTATTGTATTATCTTTTTCTACTAATTAATATGAACAACTTTTGTCTGAAAACATTTTTTTATTTGAGTTATACTTTTTGAGATATTCAAGGAAAACTTGGGATTTTTTTCAATATTTAGCTTACAATATCTCAATAAATGTTTGTCGGAATAAAAGTGGTACAGAACTTTTTGACTTGATTTGGTTTCAAGAATATACTGTTGCAATAGTATTCTAATTTCTTTAAATAATTGTGTACACATGAAAGCTTCAAGGAAATGTATACACAAATATTTAAAGAAATTGGGATATTATTGCAATAGCAGTTATTCTTGAGACCATATCAAGTCAAAAAGTCTTGTATCATTTTTCCTTCCGACAAGCATTTATCAAGATATCATAAACTAAATATTAAAAAAATTACCAAATTTTTCTTGAATATCTCAAAAAGTATAAGGCAGATAAAAAATGTTTCAGACAAAAGTTGTTTATATTAATTAGTAGAAAAAGATGATGTAATAAAAAATGGGAGTTTTTATTTAAAAAATTTGACTTGGACCCTACTGGGCTCAACATGGGTTCCAGATTCAAAATCTAATAAGATCATCCATTATTCCTCTATGAACCCTCCAACTTTTATCTGAAACATTTTTCCAATAAACCAATACTTTCTGAGATAATTATAGCGGAGATGATTGGCACACGAAATAAATCACCCTGTTTATTTCATACATAATTACATATTCAAACATAAGAGTATGACGGGGTTAAGTATGACGTGTTCCGATATTGACTGTCTATACTGAAAATCTATGGTTAATGTTATACATACACTGACTCGTCATCTATGGAGTTATGGGGTTATAGGGTTATGGGGTTTTTGAGGTTATGAGGTTTTAGGATTATGGGGTTTTAAGGTTACGTGGTTGAGGGGTTAAAGGGCATGGCTGTTTGAAACATATTGATTTTCACCGCTTGAACGCGCATAAATCTCTTTTTCACTGGGTTATGGGATTTTAGGGTTTAGGGTTATGGGATTTAGAATTATGGGATTTAGGATTATGGGGTTTTAAGGTTATAGAGTTGTGTGGTTGATGGGATATATGACAATAGGGTTTTGTTTGGGCTTTTATTAACTTTTATGATTTTTAGCCTATTTTTTGAGGTTAGAAAAAAAACCTGACGTGATGGGGTTATTTGGACTCCGGATTCGGTTTCAGCATGCTCGATTACATATAGTAAGGTGGGTCAGGTCCCCGCAAAAAAAATGTCGATTTTTTTTGTGGAGCTGTGTTATCTAATATTACACAAATAATATTATTTGAAAAATATATATGTACGTTTATTAAAATTACAAACGTACTAATAAACACGTGTTGAAAATTTATAATCACTTATAAGTGCAGATAAAACATTATTTTACCGCAATTGGTTAAAAAATTCATATCTTTTTTGCTAATCTCGTGCTCAAATTAAGTTATTCTACCATTGGTAGTTTCAAACTTTATCTGGTGTCTCGGAGACCCCAGTGTATATATTTAAGGTTTAAGAAAAATTTTATTAGTATTTAGTTTTATAACTTTTTAGTTCGTAACAATATTATTCATTGCGTTAACAATATCAATATTATTTTAATATTGTATGTAAAAATTTTAATATTGTATGTAAAAAAAAATAATTTAATAAAATTTAATAAAAATTATTAAAATGGTTTAATTCCTAGCAATATTATACAAATATTACGCAAATATTATAGTAATATTACTGATATATTGCAGTAATATTACGTAATATTACTGAAATGAATATCAGTAATATTACTGATATTCATTTGCGCGGACATTTTAATATTACTGAGATATTGCAGTAATATTACTGCAATATTCTGCTATATTTCATTGTAATATTGCAATGGAAAAATAATATTGCTGCAATATTTCTGCAATATTATTTGCTATGTGGGAGATGTTGAAAATAAATTTAATAACTTCAATAAAAGTATACAATCATGTTAACATTTCGAGCCTTACTTGGCCTTCTTCAGAACCATAAATAACGATGAATAACACATTAAAAATATCTCGTATTAATTTACAATAAAAGAATCGGAGTAGATCTCACCCATGAAATATGCACAGATAGTCAAAGTGAAGTCGGAGAGTACATCGTCGAATATTCGTCAAAGTTACATACAATATCGACCGTATTCTTCATTGCATGACCCGTGTGTGTCTATGGAAACCAAGTGAGAGTTCAATAACTGTATTGAAAAACCTTCTCTGTTGCAGACCAACTTAGTGGCAACTATATAAAAAATTTTTTTGAAAATTCCGTAAGAAAAGTAAAATTTCTTTACTGAAAATAGGCTAATAAGAGTACTCACATAAGCGGTCAATACAACAAGAACGAGGATGAATTCTTTCCATCATCTTACGAAAGCGTGTGATCACCGCGAAGAATTACAGCTGACTGACAAAGTATTCACATCGCAAGGGCACAGTAACCTGCAATAGTCATTGTTGTTAACAGACATTTAAGATAACAAATTCAAAATAGACATCGTCCAATAATTCAGTGTCCTTGTTTAAATTTATATCATTTGGCTGCTCTTTAATATAAATCATTTCCACGATCAATCTTTTTTGGTAATTATGCTCAATTTCTAAAATACATGTATTAGCCCAATCGAATAAATGATTGAATTTAGCAATATGTTCTGAGACAACCGAATGTTTGGACTCATCCAGTCTAATATTGTTTTCATGTTCTTTCAATCTGGTATGCAATTGCCTCTTAGTCTGACCGACATAAGAGGCATCACAATCCTTGCAACAGAATTTGTATATCACATCGCTGTTAGAAAAATAGGAATTCCTATTTTTCTAGACCTTAATAATGCTACTAAGTTTATTAAGAATACGATATCCCACAGAATTTTCTGATTTATTCACAGCTGAAGCAATATGTTGTAATAAGCAATTCATATTTCACGTTCGTTGGACTCATATACTTGTCACGTGCTCTATGACTGCTCAGCACGTCGAGATGCGTGTGCTTTTGGGGAAGGTGGGGAACATACCGCTTCACCGGGCTCACTCTCTGTAACGCTCTCGAACGACTCTGACGTTCCGTTCGCTCTTTGAATAAAGGCACGAGTTATATATATACTTGTCGCTCTATCTACCTACCGTCTCTCATCACCATCCTGCCTGTATCGTCGGCTTATTAACAACAGGTTATGGGCCCAGACCCTGACGACGCATTCAGGAGGCTATAGAGAAGAGACTGAAAAAGGTGAGAGGTAGTGAAAGCGAAAACTGCGAGTGAAGACTCTGTGTAAGCTGCTGAACGTGACGCTGGTGTTGAAATATGTCTGAGACCAAGCTGTATCACATTCACCGCTTCAATGGACAGAATTTTCAACTCTGGAAACGTCAAATGGAGATATACATGGTGGAGAACAAACTCCGAAAGTATATTGATGGATCGACGCCGCGACCGACAGCCACCACGGACATTGCCGCATGGGAACAGAAGGATGCAGAGGCGCAGGCCTTCTTCATGCGTGGCCTTGAGCTGGATCAACTCCGTTATCTGACGGACTGCAGTACAGCTGCTGAAATGTGGGGGCGTCTCAAAACTATCCATGCAGAGAAGAGTGACCAGTCGATTCAGGTATTGTTAAATCAATTTATAAACGCGAAGATGGATGAAAAGATGGCAGATTACATCGCGAAGATTGTTTCGCTCGCTCAACGTCTAAAGGACATGGATATGGAGCAAAAGGAGGCGGTCGTCATTGCAAAAATTATTTCTAGTTTGTCCGAAAAATACGATAATGTTCGCACGGCGTGGTATGCGGTTCCGCGTAACGATCAAAAATTAGATAAGTTAACCGATCATTTGATAAACGAAGAGTCGCTGTTAAATATGCGTAGTCGAGATGTAAACACGAGCAACGAACAAGAAGTGTATTCTGCGCGCGGTAAACGGAACAATGTAAATAGAAAGTCGTCCGGCACGAGTTCTGCGAATGATGCGAAGCGTGGAAGTTGTCATTTCTGTAAGAAACCGGGTCATTGGGCTCGTGATTGTTTTGAAAAAAGAAAGTATTTAGAGAAAAAAGGTCATGCCTCATAAATCTATTTTTTTCGCCTTTTCCGCACTGTTGATCGCAATTGTCGTGTGCTATGCCGAGATCTTCATCATAGTAACGTCAATCACTAAAAAAAAATACATTTAAATCAATTCAGAATTGTCTGAAACGCGTTTTTAACTACACTTTTGTGAGTCAAATATTACTACTGCCTCACAAAAAAATTTATAAAAAATTCCCAAAAATTCTGCGCAACTTCGGACCAGGCTTAAAATTTTTCTAATACTCCCTAGAATATTCCCTATAAATTTCAAAAAAATAGAAAATGGGGTTTTTGAGATATTCAAATTTTTGTGTTTTTTTACTTTATTAGTTTAAAATCATTATTATAAAAATTTAAAGTAATTTTTTTTTAAACTATGATTTAAATAGCGTATTTTATGTTCAATGAATTTTTTTTCTTAGACGTTGTCTAATAGGCGAAAAAATTCATTGAAAATTTTGCAGTCTTTATTTTGCGCAGGCTCTATTTCGGAAACGCTACATTTATTATAGAAACGATTTTACAGGGGTATAGTACTCGTAAAGACCTGTTAAAAAACGAGCAGCCATAAAAAATAAAAAGGTAAAAGTTTGACCTCTTGCGAATTGGCGTGGAATGCCCCATACATACTTGTCGCTCTATCTACCTACCGTCTCTCATCACCATCCTGCCTGTATCGTCGGCTTATTAACAATACAATAATTTTCGAAGTAGATTTTAAATATGGCATGACAATAAAACTTTTTTTGTTGGGAACATTCAGAATCATTACAAGTGTTATTGTTATTCTTTAAAAACTGAAGTTTCCTCAATCTCTTATTAATATGTAAGAATATTAAATCAATAGGATACCCATTTCCAAGTAATACGTTAATAACAAAAATTAAATTTTTATTGTAAAAGCTAGGGTGTGACAACATGATTGCTCTGTCCAACAGACTATAGATTGTTCCTATTTTATGTTGAATAGGATGACTTGAAAAGAAAAACAATAGTCTACCCGAGAAAGTTTTTTTATGAAACCAATCGGTTATAATCATGTTGTTTCTAACAATCAGCATCAAATCCAGAGCTAAGGCAACATTGTTATGGAAGACTTGGAGGAATGGGTTTTGGGCACATTGAATATCCGTCTATCGTTTTACAGGCGCTATGTTGATGATATTGTTATGACAGTTCCAAGGGATAGCGTTCAAGATGTTGTATATCACTTTAACAATTATCACGACAGACTCAAATTTACAGTTAAATACGGAGAAAATGGTTGCCTTAGTTTTCTGGATCTGATGCTGATTAGAAACAACATGATTATAACAGATTGGTTTCATAAAAAAACTTTCTCAGGTAGACTATTGTCTTTCTTTTCGAGTCATCCTATCCAACATAAAATAGGAACAATCTATAGTCTGTTGGACAGAGCACTCATGTTGTCACACCCTAGCTTTTACAATAAAAATTTAATTTTTATTATTAACGTATTACTTAGAAATGAGTATCCTATTGATTTAATATTCTTACATATTAATAAGAGATTGAGGAAACTTCAGTCTTTAAAGAATAACAATAACACTTGTAATGATTCTGAATGTTCCCAACAAAAAAAGAGTTTTGTTGTTAGTCCATATTTAAAATCTACTTCGGAAATTATTGCTTCACCTGTGAATAAATCAGAAAATTCTGTGGGATATCGTATTCTTAACAAACTTAGTAGCATCATTAAGGTCCAGAAAGATAGGAATTCCTATTTTTCTAACAGCGATGTAATAAACAAATTTTGCTGCAAGGATTGTGATACCTCCTATGTCGGTCAGACTAAGAGGCAATTGCATACCAGATTGAAAGAACATGAAAACAATATTAGACTGGATGAAGTCCAAACATTCGGTTGTCTCAGAACATATTGCTAAATTCAATCATTCATTCGATTGGGATAATACATGTATTTTAGAAATTGAGCATAGTTACCAAAAAAGATTAATCGTGGAAATGATTTATATTAAAGAGCAGCCAAAAGGTATAAATTTAAACAAGAACACCGATTTATTGGACGATGTCTATTTTGATATTTTGAATTTGTTATCTTAAATGTCTGTTAACAACAATGACTATTGGTTACTGTGCCCTTGCGATGTGAATACTTTGTCGGTCAGCTGTAATTCTTCACGGTGATCACACGCTTTCGTAAAATGATGGAAAGAATTCATCCTTGTTCTTGTTGTATTGACCGCTTATGTGAGTCTTCTTAATGGTCTATTTTCAGTGAAAAAAAATTTACTTTGTTTCTTACGGGATTTTCAAAGAATTTTTCTATATAGTTGCCACTAAGTTGGTCTGCGACAGAGAAGGTTTTTTAATACAATTATTGAACTCTCACTTGGTTTCCATGGGTCATGCAATGAAGAATACGGCTAATATTGTATGTAATTTTGACGAATATTCGACAATGTAGGGTTATGTGGGGTGATGTGCAACATGGGGTGATGTGCAACGTTTCCGATTCCTGGTCTGCATGTCGACATTTGACAGAACCGCATACTGCCATCTATTTGTGTCAATAGTACCTTGTTTTGGATAAATAACTCGCGAGATGGCACGCACCCTGTTTTGCTGTACGAAAAGCGAGTTAAATTTCTCGAGCTCAATGTAATTTTCGTTTTTCACATTCATAGTGATTTCGTGAATTGGTTTTAGGTCATCTTATAGGTAAATATTTTTATATTGTTAGTTTTTTAAGTACTTTTGATAATCCACAGCGATTTTGTGATTTTCTTACGTTGTGTTGGTGTCACGCCAGTCCGCGCAAAATAACGTGTTTGGGGTTATATGCAACACTTTTTTTGGGGTGATGTGCAACACTCATTTTTCGCTAGTTTATCGCTATTTTACGATGGAACATGTGTATATGAAGTGTTTTAATGCATTTTTCAATGTGTTTAGTCATTATGCCACGAAAGTATAAAACTAAGGGTATCGCTGTTCCGGTCAATTGCGAGCTAATTTGGGCAGCAATACAATTGGTGAAAGGCGATCATCCGCTGTCACTCCGTTCAGCTGCTATTAGCTGCAATTTACTGTAACACTTGCGACATTCCTTATTATTTGAAATGTGTCGACATGCAAGGTCGCAACTATTTTACTTGTGACAACTGCGATTCAGATGATGAAAAATAAAGTTTTTTGCATTTTTCCTTTCATTATTCGATTATTTTGTATTTAAGAAGCCCAAATTTAACATTTAAGTCGATTGATGTCGATATTCATGCATTTTTTACCTTAATTTTACCTGTGTTGCACATCACCCCAAGAAAATTTGAAAATGCTAAAACAGACGTTTTTGAAAACTCGAAAAATTTTTAGGAAAAATTTAAAATTTTAAAAATCTAATCACGCAGAATTGTAGTATTTTCCTTCCTCTACGTTATACAGCCATGATATATTCAAGAATTTGATTTTTGGATATGTTTTTCGAGCAACGCGTGAACGTGTTGCACATCACCCCACATAACCCTACTCTCCGACTTCACTTTGACTATCTGTCCATATTTCATGGGTGAGATCTACTCCGGTTCTTTTATTACTCCGATTCTTTTATTGTAAATTGATACAAGATATTTTTAATATGTTATTCATTGTTATTTATGGTTCTGAAGAAGGCCAAGTAAGGCTCGAAACGTTAACATGATTGTATACTTTCATTGAAGTTATTAATTTTATTTTCAACATCCTTTATTTGCTCATTTAGCCGTTTTTTATTATTTAGCTGTTTTGCTTAGTCGAGCGAGATCATATTGTTGTTTGTAATATATACGTATGTAATACGTATATATGTAAATTTATCTATGCATTTATATTATATGTGTAAGGAAGAGATGTGTGTAGAGAATACCTTGGCTATACGTATTTCCGCAGTTTGAGCGTTCGTATTGGCGTTGCTTCTCAAACTTTCAACATTCATCTTCTTTGCTTGTTCACGAAGAGCTTTCTCGTGATTAACAACATGGCTGACAATTTGACTATAATAATATACGATGAGAACCATTGGTATACAATAAGAAAAAGTAAATATCGTGGCCACAAAATATTGTATTTCTGGCGTATCTGTCAAATAATCGAAACTGCAGCTCGTCAAAAAGCCTTCAGGCACAAATCGACCCCAGACATGCATTAGTGGCATTAGGGCCCAAGGAATCGTATACGTCCAGATGAGCACGATAAAGAGCAACACTTGACCACGAGATAATTTCCCATCAAGTGGCCGAGCTATAGTACTAATTTTATAACATTATATATATATTTAAACATGTGTTTATAAATTATTCCTGGTGAAAAAATTTCTCATATTTTCTCAAAAATTTTGTAAGAATTGAGACTTATGAAAAATTCTGAAAAATATATATAAATCTTCTCAGATGCTTTCAGAAATAATTGGATAATTTTCGAAATATTTAAGTATTTGTATGAAAATTTCTGATAAATTGCATAGATTTTTTGGCACGAACACGATAACTAGGGCCCCTTAATTTGACTGTGGTAGTATTTTTCTGGTAGTATTTTTTACGTTTAACAAAAAATTATATAGGTCTTATAGGGCTAACTGCTTTAGTTTTCGAGATATTCAGTATTAAAGCTTAAAATAAATATAATATAAATCTTCACGGTATTTATGCATAAAAGGAGCCTCCTCTCCGATTTCAATGACCTTAACATATGTTATCAAGGTCATGACCTCGAGTGACCTTCAGAAGGTTTTAGCCGTCGGTCGTTATTCGTTAAAAAGTTATTAACAAAAAAAAGTTTGAAAAATATAGCAGCTATTTTGAGTATTGGAAGGCATAAGACTAATATATATGACGAAATAGTTCACGCATTTTTCACACAAAACGAGTTGTCACATGGGTTAGTGACGCGCTTTAAACAGTTAAATACTTTTAAAGCGCGTTATCTAACCTATGTGACAACTCGACTTGCGTGAAAATATATATATTAGTCATTTATGCCTTCCAATACTCAAAATAGTTGCTATATTTTTCAAACTTTTTTTTGTTAATAACTTTTTAACGAATAACGACCGACGGCTAAAACCTTCTGAAGGTCACTCGGGGTCATGACCTTGACAACATATATCAAGGTCATTGAAATCGAAGAGGAGGCTCCTTTTATGCATAAATACCGTGAAGATTTATATTATATTTATTTTAAGCTTTAATACTGCATATCTCGAAAACTAAAGCAGTTAGCCCTATAAAACCTATATAATTTTTTGTTCAGCGTAAAAAATACTACCAGAAACCACAGTCAAATCAAGGGGCCCTAGTTATCGTGTTCTCCCCGATTTTTTCATATTTATTTAAATTTCTACAAAGATCCCAGTGAACACAGTTTCCAACAGTTTTATAACTGAGAAGTTACAAGTAATATTACGCCTGTTATACTCTGTACAACGTAACAATAATATAAGAGGTTATTTATAAGTAATATTACCAGATTTACATTTAGAATACATATTGGATATACAAAAACTTCTATTTAGGTAATATTGCATAAGAAGATTTGTAATATTACGAAAATGTAATTTGTAAGACATAACTAATATTACAAACGTTATTTGCAAAACACGTCAATGTTATATTAATTTTGTACATAGTGCGTACTTGTCCATTAGGGGTCGGAAATTTATCGCTGATTATAGATATAAATAATACAATTATGCTTTAAGGTTGATATAGCTCGCTCCCCGAACGCAGCCACAAGTGGAAGTTCCCGTTTAGGCCGAAACTACTGCAATACTCTGAGAACTTTTGACTGTTTTTCCCACAGTTAAGCAACTTTACCATTTTAGTTAATGCCCCTTAAGTGAAAATTATATCTTTGTGTAACCATGAATATAGACAGAACCAATTAAGAGTATAACTTAAAAATCTTTGAAACAGATAGAATAGCTAATTGCGATTTTTAGTTACGCGTGGTAAATTAAAACTTATAAAATTAGAGTTACGAATCCAAATAATTTAATTACTATTATAAATCGTGGGCCCTAAAGTGGGTTGCTTATAACAGTCTTTTTATTTTTCCCATGTAGATTAGTAAGTATAATTAATTAAAAAACTGACTAATCACATTGAAATATGAGAATATAATCCGCGATTGTGTTTGGTAAATTTATTAATTGTGGCTTTATTATACATACACTAGCTATAATATATATATATATATATATAAATGGAATTGACATATGCGTCGATGGTCTTAACCGCCGTGGAGAAAGCACGTGTTGCTCTTAATTTTTAATTGTTTGGATAAGATTTGGAACAGTGAGTGTGAATAATAAGTAAATAGAATAGGTGTAACCGAGACTAAAGTGTTACGGACCAAAGTGATTAACTGTCGGAAAAGAGATTTGATGTTGCGGGAGTTAGAGGAACATTGAAGAATTGTGCCAAATAACCACAAATATCCTTGAGGAGAACAAAAGGCACATGTTGATCGACAGTAGTAACTAAACGAGAACAAATATATATATATAGCTATAAATATAATAGCAGGTATGTACAATAAGAAGTTATTACAAAAAATCATAAATATACGCATTATGTTTATATATTAATTAACTCTTATTATATTTTATTTGCGTTATTTCATTAAATATAAAAATTTAATTTAGACTCATAATCTGAGGAATCAGGTTCGAGTCCACTAGAGCCATGAATCATGGAAAAGTTTTTTTCCGAAAAAACCGCGCTCCTCCGTGCAAGATGCGGAGAAAACTGGGCTCCGTCTTTCGGAAGAGACGTTAAACTGTTGGTCCAAAAGGAGGAAACAGTAAGGTAATGAATGAATTGGAAGTTAGGGTTAGGTACGTCCCTTCCAAAACGCCCTTTAAGGCCCCTTGGGGTATATAAAGTAAAATTCTTTATCTTTATCTCTTTATCTTATAAAAATTTAATTTAATTTTAGTGGTAATTATTATCAAAGATGCCAAAAGACCTACAATCCCAGCAAACACAAACTATAACCATTATATAACACAGAAGTAACATGTAATATAACTATAGTAATGTAATATATATATATATATATATATATATATATATATATATATTATGCAACGTCACAACATATATATATATATATATATATATATATATATATATATATATATATGTTGTGACGTTGCAGTTTCGCTGCATTGTGGCAGCGCCCCGCCGCCGTCACAAGGCGCGGGATTTCGATAATTCGCGCCCGAGGACGATTTACCGAGTCAGAGCGAGAGATCTCCAGGGGCATAATTGTAATTGCGTTTCCGTACTCTAATCCTTTTTTTTTTTGTATTTTGTAAAATTGCGTGGCGCCTCACCGAGCTGAGACCGGAGTCCCCGAGAAGCGGATTATGGAGTGCAGGATCAGCCGAGAGGAATCGATCGTGCTTATCGATCAATGCGGACGGACCACGGCGAGACTCGCAGGCCGGCGGGCGCAGGAGAGCGCGACAGGAAGCGCGCGCGGCACGTAATACGGCGACGGACGGACCCGTCGAGGCAGGGCCCCGGGACGCCGGGGCGGAAGAAACTTCGCCTGCCCTACGCACCTGTAAAAGGGATTCCGGGACGGAGGGCCCCCGTCCCCGGACAGAACAAGAAGCGCGGGGACGTTAGCGTCTCGCCCGACCGGGAAGGATCCCGGCGAAATTACCGTGCCCGCAGAGAAACTGGAAGCGCCCTGCGAGAGCAGGATTGTTGGCCTTGTGCAAGGATCCGCCGCGAGCTTGCGGGCTCGCCCCTAATTGGTCCGCGCGATAGCGTCGAGCGGCTGCGTGCGCCCGGGGTGGGGCGCGCAATCGATTCCGCGATCGAGCAAAATTTCGGGAGCACTCGTAGATCGTCCTCAATTCGCGCGCCAACCGCGAACGTGTACGGACGTGTCGCGTGTATTGCGTTTTGCGTAGTTTCCTTCCGCGATTTATTTCGCTGCGTAGTGGGTGTATATTGCGTGTGACGGACGATTTTCGCCGTCTAAACGGGTTCTGCTGGCAAAAGCCAGCAATTCGTTCAGTGTTTGATACGTGCGAATCCATATAGGAAATCGGACATCGCGCACGTGGTTAACATGCAAGAGGCTAAGGCCTCTTGCGTTGATAAAGCGGGGGAGAGAGTGCCGAGCACTCTCCGTACCACCTCCCCGTATGATCGCTTTGCCAGTCACGTATATCGTCGCTCTCGCGATCGGCCGTCATCGCGCGGTCGATCGCGTTCGTTATCGGACACGCGCTCGCGTTCGCGCCCACGCCCGCGTATCAACAACCTATCGATTCCTCTCCCCGAACACGAATACTTTGAAAAACTCGCTAACCTAAATCCTATCATTACTGCCGGCACGGCTGCCGGAACATGCTCTACAGAATCTCTTAACTGTACGAATAACGCCACACCCCCCATGGCCGAGAAAAGATCTGATACCGGCGTCTGTAATGATTCCGTGCCCCCTACGCAGTCTCAAGCACCGATGGATATCGCCCTCGACTTCAAAAGGAAGCGATCTGCGTGCGATACCAGCGAGGAAGTATCGTCAAAAAAAAATAATAACAAGATCTCAGCTCAAGGTAACCGCGAAGAAATAGACAATAATATCGCGCCGAAATCCGGCTCGATGGCGTTGGCATCCTCGCGTAAAGAATATTCTAGATATGCCCATCCATACGAGAAACCGTACATCGTGCACATTCGCGCAATAGATTCCGATTCGAGTGCATCTTCCGGTGAACGAGACCTGCTAATATGCATCCCTTGCTTATCGGCCGCGTCATAACTCAGATCGTTAAGACGGGATTACAGGAGGTGAAAAAAATCGGTAAGGGCCATGTACAGGCTACTTTTATCAGTGCCCCGGCAGCTAACCGGTTATTAGATGACCAAACGTTAGCCTCATACAATCTCAAAGCGTTTATACCGTCATACAAAGCGATTAGAACGGGCATAATTAAAGATATCCCTCAATCCCTGCCAGTCGAAAACCTGTTAGAGGAAATTGAATCACATCCTAAACCGATTGAAATCCACAGACTCAATCGCCGAGTTAAAGTCGGCGACACATACAAATATGAACCGTCTCGCACGGTCTGCGTTAAATTCGCTGGTCCATTACTTCCGGGCTCGGTAGCCATTTTTAAGGTCAGACACACGGTGTATCCTTATGTGCAGAAAGTAAAAATTTGTTTTTCGTGTTTCCGCGCAGGTCATATAAGCAAGGCATGCAAAAGCCAACCCAGATGCGTTCATTGCGGTAAAAATAAGCACGACAACGACGCGGAATACCCTGACAAGCCCCCACAAAATAAATGTATCAATTGCGGCGGGCCGCACCTCGCCAAATCTTTTGACTGCCCCCTAGTAGTTAACCTAAGAAAAGCGTACACCATCGCGGCTACGGAGAATCTCCCTCTTTTCGAAGCAAAAAAGAAGGTTAATAGTTCCATAAATGCTTCCAATATCCCTGACCCTAGGTTTGATTACACCAATTTTCCTAATCTTCCTACGCCAAGACGCAATGATCAGTCTTCCTCTCCTTCCTATGAATCCCGTAATAGCTTTGCGCCTCTGCAAAATACTAATAATAATGACGCTGACTCTTATCGCAACGTCTTACGAAAACCTTCTAACCCCTCCCCTCAAGCATCCCCTCCCCCATCCGCCGGTTTCTGGCGCCATTATGCGAGCTCCACCCCCAATTCTAAAACAGAATCACCTCGCAACAAATCCAATTTCGCCTTTCCTATGGCCCACAGGAATGAGTTGTTATACCCTAATGGTAGAACTGACGAAGATTCTCCTTCATCTGCTCCCACTCCAGAAGATAACAACCACGTTAACACTTCCTCTCCCTCCGATGAGGAAGACCCATGTCTCTTGCCTTACGATCAACAAGAAATGATCCTACACCTATATAGCGTTGTCAAAGAGCTTAGCTATGCTTTATCCTTCCTTAATCCCCTCTTTGCGAATTCTCTCCCCGGTGAGTACCCCCCAAGGTCTCCTCCCGCTCCGTACAATATTCCGACTTTCTTTAACCGAACAGTGAACACGCCATACAACCTTCGCAGGTAAAAAGCGAAATCCTAATTCTGCCGAACCCACAAATATTCTGCAATGGAATTGCAGAGGTATGAACAGTAAACTTCCTGAAATCAGAGAAATTGCTCAGAATTATGATATCGTTTGCCTTCAAGAATCCCTTCTGACCCCTGATAAATATATTAACATCAAAGGTTTCAGCTGCGTCCGCCTCGATGCGGATGGTGCTGGCTCTAGAGGCGTATGTACCCTCATTAAAAATTGCTATTCTTTTAATGTCTGCGATTTATCAAGCTGTGAACACCCCTCTGTTGAACTTAATGCAATCACTATCCCCTTTTTGGAACAAGGAGTTATTTGTCTGCAACATTTACAGACACACCGGTCAGAATACTCCAGCATCTTTTTTTAATAATTTATTTGAATTCGCGCGGCGCTACAAATATGCCTTAATTGTGGGCGACTTTAATGCTCATCATCCTGACTGGCACGATAAAAAGACTGATGCAATCGGGGAATCCATCGCAACAGCTATTGAAGATCATGAAGTTGTTATATTGAACGACGGCACTCCAACTTATTATAACATTTACAATAACACTAGCTCAGTCATCGACTTAACATTGACTTCTGCTGAATTAGCCACCATATGCGTATATGAGCGCGATCAAGACCGAGATCTCAGAGGCAGCGACCACATGCCAATTTCTATACGGATCAATAGTCCTTTGAACCCTACGCTCAAATTTTCACTATAAATTAAAATTTGATAAAGACTCACTCCAGAGATTAATCGTTTTACTTAATAAAGGAAAAACAAAAAATACAAGAAATAAACGCTTCCAATGCAGTGGAGGCTTATTCTCAGTTAATTGCTATCATTAAGGGCTGCATCTCAGTTTCTCTCAACAAAAACAAGTTTGCTCCTTCCAGTTTTGCTGTCAAACCCAATAGATTCCCTGCTCCGTGGTGGAATAAGGCATGCGAGGAAGCAATTAATAATCGCAAAGACGCAGCGAAAAAATTCAAAGAAAATTACACGCTGGAAAATCTAATTGCTTATCAGCGCTCTGTCTGCAACAACTAAACGCACACTCAAGAAGGAGAAAGCCAAAGGATGGAAAGAACTGTGCGCCACATTTAATGCCAAAACTCCTATACAACAGGTTTGGAGATTTGTCAAATCTTTCAAAAACCAAAACCAGGCTACTCATGCAAACACTGACTCGTCAACGACCGAAAAACTCATTCAACAAGCCATTAACAAGTTGTGTCCATCATCGTGCTCCCTAGAGGACCCTTCTCTGGAAACCTATGCAAGAAGAGGATCGACGTAGAAATGCTGCGCTTTGGCTCGATAGTCCAATCACCATAGAAGAAATCTATGCAGCCTTGAAGTCCGCCAAGAAAAAGTCTGCTCCAGAGTTAGATCAACTGGACTATAATATTCTAACCTCTCTACCAGAATTTGTATGGAAAAAATTCCGTGACATATTCAATGGACTGTTGCGCGACGGAAGCTTCCCAGAGGATTGGCGAACTTCTCTCGTCATCTTCATCCCAAACCCGGCGGAAAGGGGGTTAGGCCAATCTCATTAATCTCCTGCATCCTAAAGATCATGGAGAAGTGTATTTATGGTCTGCCTTAGATGGTTTATCGAACATAACGATCTGCTCTCAGATTCGCAGATGGGATTTAGAAACGCTAGATCTTGCCTCGACAGCGTCACTGCATTAACTAGGATGTTAAGGCTGGCTTCTTGAAGGGAGCCTTTACTGCAGCCGCGTTTTTGGTCATAGATGGTGCCTTCGACAACGTTCAGCCGCAGCATCTTGATTGATGACTTGGCTACTATAGGAGTTCCAGCCTCTATTCGTAAATTTATTTACAACTTAATAGGCAATCGTTCAATATACTATATTCAAAAAGGGGTCAAAACTAGCCCTTTCTTCGCCAGAAAAGGAACCCCGCAGGGCTCCATCCTCAGCCCAACCCTCTTCAATATATACATTAAAGATATTGCCCGTCTCATTAATGCCGACTGCAAGATCCTCCTGTACGCGGATGACATCGTAATCTACTCGACCAACAAGAACCTCAACAAAGCAATACAGTCAATTAATGAATCCATTAAGAAAGTTACGGACTTCCTCGTTAGCAAGGGTTTGAATCTTTCGCCTGCCAAGTCTCAAGCTATGATATTTACACGCAAAAGGCAAATGCCGCCTGTCATCCCAGATATCATCATCGACAATATTCCAATTCAATATCATGGAGCGGTCAAGTTTCTGGGCATTTTCGTGGACTCCACACTCAGCGGAAAACCACATTTTACGTATGTCATTAGCAAGTGCAGGAAAGCGCTTAGTGTCATGTCTGCTTTGGCTGGTGTATGGTGGGGGGCGCATCCGCAGCAGCTGATGATGATTTACAAAGGCATTATCCGCAGCAACATCGATTATGGGTCAGATCTTCCAACTATGTGGTAACTTAACTATTTTTGAAAAGCTCCAGCGCATACAATATAAAGCCATTAGAATTGCTTACGGCTATCGGCAATCTACGCCGATAAACGTCCTACTTGAGGAAGCCAAAGAACCCCCCCTTCAGTTCAGATTTAAATACCTTACATCAAAACTACGTCCTCAAGAACATCGCGCAAGAATTCAGCCCAGTTCACTAACAGTCTGGACGAGTTAATCTCAATTACTAGATCTCCGGATAAATGTGATAAGGCTTGCAGATATATTCCCGGCATTTAAATACTTTCGTTCTATCATTGGCGAGACTAGCAAGATCCACCAAACAGTTTCGTCACCAGTGTTTAACCACAGCTATGAATCCACGGTTCACATCATCCACTTCACAGAACTACAGTTCGACTCAAATATTAGTAACGTGAACTCCCTTTTTTTGGAAGAAACTCAAGAGCTAAGAAAGGATGCAATTACTTTCTACACGGACGGCTCAAAGGATGACTCAGGGTTCGTCGGTGCAGGCATCTTCTCACCAGAATTGGCAATTCAAGTTCGGCACAAACTACCAACGCAAACTACAATTTTTACGGCAGAAGCCTGGGCCATTTTACAAGCTTTAATTATTGCAGGACAACGAAACGGGGAAAAAATAGTAATTTTCTCGGATTCAAAGAGTGTCTTGGAAGACGTATGTTCCCACAAAGCGAACCAGCAAAACTACATCATTCCCTGGATAAGGAAAAAATTTTTCAACTTTCAAGCAAGGGTGTTTGTCTACAGCTGGTGTGGATTCCGGCTCACAGGGGCATCGTTGGCAATGAAATCGCAGACAGAACAGCCAAAACGGCCTCAAGAGCGGGATATACTCCTGACTTTCAAAATCCCCCACTAGTGATTTTTACTCCGTCTCTAGAGCAAGCATTCCGCAGACAAGTTAAAGAGTTCCATCGTTGTCGGGGCTCTTTTAAGGGCATTTTTTATTACTCAAACTACCATACGGATAGTGACCGACCCTGGTTTAATAAAAAACCTTTCAGACGTAAAGAGATAGTTTTAATAAATAGACTGCGTAGCGGGCACTATAATCTTAACCATAGCTTAGCCAGGAAAAATATAGTCGCCTCAGGAGCCTGCCCTTGTGGCAATCCTACACAGGATATAAATCACGTCATTTTTAATTGCGTAATGTATTCAGACAAGGCCAACTATTTGATTAAACATATAAAAGAGATTTCTCCTTTCCCTCCTAATAGCATCTTCCCATTCCTAAAAAATCCTTCACAGCAGTTTACGCGCCTCCTTCTGGCCGCATGCAAGGCCATGGACCTTCAACTTTAATACCCACTCAGGAGAGGGGTATACTAGTGCCGTGCCTCCGGGCGCCCCCACCAGGCGGTGGGAGCGCGCGGATCCGCGGATTGAATCGCGCAGCTGCCTATCTTGTGATAACGCCTCCGTGGCTGTCGAATGTGCTCCGACACGCCGTAACGGCTACTTCGACGAGAGGTTCGCCCTGGCCATATTAGAGCTGTATAGCTCACAGGCCAATAACAAAGAAGAAGAAGAAAAAGAAGAAGTAGATCGTCCTCGATAGCCGCTGCACGTCTGGGTACTTGTCGCGGTAGTAATTGAACATTCTCGATTCATTTGACGATTTCTGACGCCTGTTCCGACCTTGGCGTGACGGCAAGGAGCCGCGAGGGAGGAGGATCAACGGTGAGGTTGCCTCGATATTATTCTGGATCATGTAAAGCCACGATACCGCCCTCCGGGTCGCGCTCGCTCGAAATTACTTTCGGTAACCGGCGGCATGCGCCGACAAAGAGTTCATTAGGCGATTGATATCGAGAGCGAGGGGCCTTGGAATGGTATCGCGGCCGTGGGATTATTATCGAGTCGCGGAAAAGCTTCTGGAGATCGCGGTAGATGTGTCCGCGGATTTCGTATCGCGAATTCATCGCCTCGTGTAACCTTAGTGTTCGCGAACGCGAGATTATTGCGTGGTAATTCGCCGGTCGGGGCGTAGCTCGTACACGCGGTAACGGCCGCGTCTAGAATGTTCGCCTATTTCGCGTGTCGAGATGTTTCGCGTTGAAGTAATCGTGTCTCGAAGATGCTCGCGTCTGGATAATTTGCGTTGGATGGTAATTTGCGTTCGGTTATCGTTCGCACGAGATTTAGTGCGTTACGTTATGATTCGCGATGGATTGCTATTGCGTTCCGTAGGATTCGCGGTAAATTGCGTATGGTCGCGTTCGTTGTTGTCTCTTGCGTGGTTACTCGCGGAAATTCCGCACTTTCGCGTTAGCTACGGATCTTGCGTCATGACGAGGACCTCTGCTCCTCTTTCTTCACGTTGAAAATTTTGCCGACCACCGCGTACGGCATCGGACATTACTCGCGCTGGAATTATCGCGTGCGTTAGATTAAGATTTGCGTTAGATTAAGATTTGCGTTAGATTAAGATATTTGCGTTAGGCTAAGATACTCGCGTTAGAATCACGGATTATCTGGCGACAGAACTTCTGCACGGCTCGAGACGTGGCATTCACACGCTTCGGGCGTGACGCCCGGCTATTTCGTGTTCCTTCGCGTTAATAATACTATGATTTCGCGTTACTCCGGTTCTTAATGATATTATTATTTGGCGTTTACCCCGGTTCTTCATATTCGGCTGTGCCTTTCGTCGATCAGCCCCGTTAGCGATAAGTTTAATTGTTATTCATGTTCTCTGATTCAAAACTGACGTGATTTTCTGTTTATCTCGACGCCCACGCTACTAGCGTTGTTCATTTTCTTTTCTGGCGTCCGCGTTGTTATTCATCTACTTGATTGCGGCTTAAGACGACCGCAAGCAGAATAAACATTGCTACTTCCACTTTCAAATGATCTGAATTAGTGATTTCGTGTCACCCCGCCGAATACCGCGCTGCCCTCCTATCAACCCCGCCCGCACTCCTTAGGTCGAGCTGGCCGATTCCCCGCGCATCAAAGTTCTTGTGTTTTGCGTTTCATGGTGGTTTCTCGCGACTTGGTGTACTTTAGTAGACGCGCATTGCCGCGTCTGGCGCCCAACGGTAATTCTCGATTTGCGAAACTTCGGATGTGCGAGGGAATCTTCGGAGAGGCCTAACATCCTGCTCTCCTTTCCCCTTTTGATCCGGCACACGCCCCGGACCGCTCCGGGAGTGAAAAAGCCGTGACAATATATATATATATATTAGGGCGACCCAAAAAAAAACGATTTTTTTTTTTCAAGTCTCCTATGAAAATATGTTAGTTTATCATGTTTTAAGAGCCCCCTCCAAAGGACAGCTCAAAAAAAATTTTTAAAGGGTCGCTCAAAATTTTTTAAAATTTCCAAAATCGTCAAAAATCGATTTTTTTTTATATATATAATTTTTCTCGTGATTTCATTTCTTTCTACATGAAAAATCATGAAGATCCTGAAAATTTCAAGTCAAAATTTTAATATTTAAAGGTCGCTCCAAATTTTTTTAAGTTTTCAAGTCGAGTACTTTATATCTTTTCGAGCTACTTCTGAACATGAATATTAACGAACTTAATATTTTTCTTCTTGAATTTGACATGCTAAAGAATGGAATTAAAGCACGAGAAACAAAAAAAAATTTAATGAACAATTTTCACTATTTTAGTATAATTGTAAAAAAATCATAATTTTTTAAATTATGTAAATTAATTTATTTTACAAAAATTAACATTTTAATAATGTTTTGCCCTGATGCAATCATATCATGACACTGTAACGGACGAGACACAAAAACAATACTTGTTGTTCTAAATGATGTTTATAATTGACTATTGTTGTGTTTAAAAATTATAAAAATGTTAAAAAAAATTATAAAAACATTATTAAAATGTTAATTTTTGTAAAATAAATTAATTTACATAATTTAAAAAATTATGATTTTTTTACAATTATACTAAAATAGTGAAAATTGTTCATTAAATTTTTTTTGTTTCTCGTGCTTTAATTCCATTCTTTAGCATGTCAAATTCAAGAAGAAAAATATTAAGTTCGTTAATATTCATGTTCAGAAGTAGCTCGAAAAGATATAAAGTAATCGACTTGAAAACTTAAAAAAATTTGGAGCGACCTTTAAATATTAAAATTTTGACTTGAAATTTTCAGGATCTTCATGATTTTTCATGTAGAAAGAAATGAAATCACGAGAAAAATTATATATATAAAAAAAAATCGATTTTTGACGATTTTGGAAATTTTAAAAAATTTTGAGCGATTCCTTTAAAAATTTTTTTTTGAGCTGTCCTTTGGAGGGGGCTCTTAAAACATGATAAACTAACATATTTTCATAGGAGACTTGAAAAAAAAAAATAATCGTTTTTTTTGGGTCGCCCTAATATATATATATATATATATATATATATATATTGTCACGGTTTTTTCACTCCCGGAGCGGTCCGGGGCGTGTGCCGGATCATATATATATATATATATGGCGTTTGCGGAAAATTCGAAATGGCGGTCAATAGAGAGCCCATTAACCCTTTGAAGCATATATATATATAATATGCTTCAAAGGGTTAATGGGCTCTCTATTGACCGCCATTTCGAATTTTCCGCAAACGCCATGTGACCTTCGAAAGTACATGGGAGTACGAACATTTTGAAACCCTGAAACGATTTTTTTGGACGTAGACCAAGGTCGGTAAATGGACGACGGCGCAAAGGAAGGTCTTCTCACGGGCGCCATTTTGGGTCCACGAAGTATGTGTGAGTGTGTGTCGTACGAGAGCGGCAGTCTGTATTGGTCTGTCAGGTCTGTATTCTATACATATGCAATTGAGCACTATTATCGAGCATTATTATCAAGCATTATTAATTGTAGTCACGGTGACACTACGAGAAAAGCGACTGTGTAAAATAGGAGGTAGTGTAAAATTTGTTAGAGGAAGGAAATATTTAGTTCGAAACGGAAATATATTTAATAATGCCAGCTTGTTGTGCAAAGAATTGTCGTAATCGTGCGGAACAAGGATTTCGTCTATTTAGATTTCCTCGCGATAAACAGCGTAAAGAAATTTGGAGCAAGCAATGTAATACATATCCGAAAGAGAATTCGAGGTTATGTGAGGTATTGATAATATTATTTGATGTAAATAATAATTTTATACTATGGTGTTCAATTGTAAAACCTAGTACAGGACAATTTGCAAATCAAAAATTATAAAATTTTATTTAACTAAGACATAATAGGTATCGAGACTTAGCAAGTGTGTTATTAATATACTAGGTTTTAAAATTGTATAGTTAAACATTTGCTGCAATTCTTAACAAATATAATAAATAAGCAATTAATATTTGTTGTCGTTGCAGTTTCATTTTGATGATTCACAATTTGAAGGTGGGCGGCAGGATGGATGGCGCAAATTAAAACCCAATGCTATTCCTACTATTTTTGTAAATGAGAAAATTGTTACTGAAGGTTTACGAGATGAAACTGAATCTTCTGCAACTATTTTTTCTGAAGAAGGTTTACGAGATGAAATTGTATCTTCTGCAACTATTTTTTCTGAAGAAGGTTCACGAGATGAAACTGAACCAATTGCAACTATTTTATCTGAAGAAAATGTTATTAATGGTAAGTGATAAATATTATGTTATGTCATTTCAAACATTTTAATCATAATTTTATCTTTTTTTGTAGACACAAATGTTCAGCATGATGATCGTCAGCCTGTGTTCGTTTCCGCAGATATCGGCACTCAAACTGAGGAAGATAGTAATGTTACAACGTTCCAAACTGCATACTATTCTAATAATAATGGAACAATCAGACAAGCCAATTTAATTAAATATTTTAAGAAAGAATTAGTTCATACACAACAAAAAAATAATATACTTAAATCAAAACTTGGAAAAGAAAGGCTATTGAGATTAAAAGCTGAGAAGCACACAAATGCACACATAAAAGCATATAAAAACTTGAAGAAAAAATATGCAACACTATCGAAAAGATTGGAAGAAATGCCAATTCTTAAACAATTTGCATCAGGGTTAATTGGTTCACGATCAAAATGGTCTCCGGAATGTTTAAAATTGGCTACGCAAATAAGATATGCTGGTAAGTAGAATAGTTTATGAGTACTTGTTTATTCATGAATGATAATGAAATAAAACGATATATGTTCTTTGGCTTACAGTAGGATGGAAAGCATATTTGTATTTAAAGAAAGATATGGGATTACCTCTTCCATCTTATTCCACATTATGTAAACATATAAATAAACTAGATTTTAGCCCTGGCGTGCTAAAAGACGTGATTTCCTTAATGGAAAAAAAAAGAAAAACTCACAAATCTTCACATCAATCGGATTGTGTACTTTTAATGGATGAGATGGATATTCAAAAAACGTTGGAGTATGATGTCAGTACAGGTAATACAAAGCATTAAAATGGAAATAGATTTTTGAAATTAATTAAATAATTAAATAGTTAAATTAATATAAAAATAGAGCTCATTGCCACAGCACCATCAATCTACTGGTCGTCTGTAGGGAGCGCCCCGTTTGACCACGTTGCGATTGATCACAGCGACCGTTGCTTGGAGTTTTTCCACTGGATCAACTAATCTAATATTTTTACATTAAATCGGTGACGTGGGCAATCGGGTCCCACCCCATCTGTAACATGGTGATTTGACTGTTTTTGTACAGTCAATTTAATACGAGAATTTTTTGGAGAATGAACAACATCTTAACATGATAGACAAGTATGCAATTCCTGGAAACAAGTGTTATTTAGTAAAATAAATAGAGCAATTAAAATTTTTAGTATTTATTAAAAGTAGAAATTAGTATTAGTAGTAAGATAGTAGATATTTATTAAAATTTTACAAAATGTGTGGTTTTTTGATATTGGTAATTAAAGTAACACGATGAAATAAGTAAGTGCATTCTATTATTGTAAATAAGAAATAACTTGTTAACATTGTATATTTATTTCATTTTGTATAAATCAAGAACCCACTTCACACTTATGTATGCTCTCCAACAATTTTTTCCAATCCAAATCCAAAAAATTCTTTACTTTATTTTACAACTTTAGATTATTAGTTTAAATTTTTCTATTTAATTTGCATTTTTCCTAATTTTCACATAAATTTTGATGTTTCTTACGTATATAGTAATAAATTATACCTATATTTAGTGTTCCTTCTCTTTGTGTTTTATTTACGGCTTTAGGGTCTTTCATCGGTCAAACAACATGTAAAGATAAAAATACACTAAGTTCAAGTGTTGTTGTTTTTATGCTGAGAGGATTAAATGAAAATTGGAAACAAAACATCGCGTGGCATCTTACAACAAAATCATCAGATGAAGAAGACATGTGTAAATTAATTTTAGAAATAATTGAGGATGTAGAAAAAATAGGTTACAAAGTACATGGTCTTGTCTCAGATATGGGATCAAAGAACCAAGCTGTTTGGCGAACATTAGGTGTCAAAGTGGGCAAAGATAATAACACACCCTTTATAACTCATCCCGTACGACCGGATGAATCTTTATATATATTTCCAGATGTTCCTCATCTATTAAAAAATTTACGATCAGCTCTAATGAATAATCTGATTATAAAAGTAGCTGTAGCGATTATGCAATCTGAAGGATTACCTTGTAATGAAGTTCGGTTTCGATATCTCGAGCAATTAGAAGAGATTCAAAGACGTTATCAGTTGAAACTTGCGCCAAATATAACTGCGGATATCTTGAAACCTTCAAATTTCAATAAAATGAATGTTGCAGCTGCAGCTCATATTTTTTCGGAGAGAACAGCAGCCGCTTTAGAGACTTTAGTACAACTAAAAATTATAGAACGAGATGCGTTAACTACAGCTTGGTTCTTAAGAACAGTCAGATCCTGGTTTAATGTTATGAATGGTAGATATCAAAACGATGCAATCACACCAGGAAATAAACAGAAAAAAGTAGCAATTATTGATAATTTCTTGTATTTAATTGAGCATATTGTAATTGGAGGAGCATGGAAGCCAGTTCAAACTGGTATCAAAATATCAGCTTTAAATTCGATGTGGATTGTAGACAAACTTTTTAAAGATGGTTATCATTACTTTTTCACTTCTCGCTTAAATCAGGATGCTTTGGAAAACTTATTTTCTACATTGCGAAGACATGGAAATGTTAATCCCAACGGCTTTACAAGTGAAAAGATGTCTTCGTCTCATTACTACTTGTCAATTTGTTGACAAT
>JASTWP010002633.1:0-38963 GCA_030770255.1 Temnothorax ravouxi | reverse complement strand
ATACATAAATGTTTCTGTCGATGATAATGACATATATCTAATAAAACGAGAAGAGATGAGGAAAAAGAATGAATAGGAGACGAATCATTTAATTTAATGATCTTTTAATTCAAATTGTTTTTGTAATCTTTATCAGAAAATATTAATAAAAAATTATGTTGCTCTTTGTCATCATCATTACTTTTTTCTTGCAATTTCAGACTAATAAAGTTCTTGTTTTGAACGTATATTATATTATATAAAACTGAAATAAAATTAACAGTCAACTGCTTTTTGCGTGTCTCTCATATTATAATAATAATTATTTTAATTATAAAACTAATTTTTATAATTTGTTTTATAACTCTTTACGTACATTATGACATTTGAAAAGTTTTAAATGTTAGAAGAAAGCAAGGAATATTTATAAAATAATAATCAAGCTAAAACTTTAAAATTCAGTTCTTTATTGTAGTATAATACATAAATAGTACATTTTTTATTTTATAATTTCAATTTTTATTATCTGATGTAATTAACAGTTGCAGTGATAAAAAATATTTTTCGGCTGATGTACAATATGCAAATTTCGTAGAACTCACATTTTATGCAGTGCTAAATATCTAGGCTGTACTAAATATTTGCTAATGTAAAGTATAAATTTATTTTAATAATATACGCATGATTTTTGCGGTAATGTGTTTTAAGATAAAATATTCATACGTAGTACGTATATTTGCGTTCAAGGTATATATTTTGTTATGCCAACATTAAACGAAGTTTGAAAGCTACGAAATCTCGATGTTAAAATATTACGCACGGAAAACATTTCGAAAATTAAACAGCAAAACATTCCACGTTGCAGTTCACACATGGCGAAACATTCCACACCGCGAAATTATTTCAGGAATAATTATTTGAAAAACTATAATTATTATTAGCCAAAACGCTAAAAAGAATTCATTGCGATTCTGCCACAGAGAGTGGAATTTATGGTCGCATTTACTTTACTTTACCGAGACCGCAAACAATCTCTTTATATGCATTTAGTTTTTAATATCGATGTGTGTGTATACACACGATATTTCAGATATTTGATATTAAATTCACATACGATCGTCCTTCTTGTGTTCGCAGGTCGACCTGCAGCATCTTCTGCAGACCGAGGAGTCGAATCAAATCGACGTCGGGATCCCTAAACACGCGATGATGCTGATATGTGTACCTAGACGTTTCCGGATCCGCTTCCATCTTCTCCAGGGTACATTCCAGGTCGGCGTATACGACAAACGGAACTCGTTCCTTCCTGCTGTGATTTTTAAAGGCCAACCACTTGTCGTTATCGCTCGGTAACTTGATCGCGCATTTGTTCATCTCCCGACAGTCGACGGTGTGGGCTTCCAATTTCTCGCTCGTGTAGAAGTAGTGCAAACATCTGCAAAAATAAACGCAAATATTATAAATTTTTTTTATATACAAAATATTATATATTATTAAAAGAACTATAGGTACTTACCGATCACAAAAGTATTTTTTGTTCGTATTTTTGCTCAATTGCGAGCTCACGAGGCGGGATAGGTTCTTGATCCACGCAAAATGTCCCACGTTGTTGTCATGCATGTACAGCAGATTTACATGTCTGTCCATCTTACGATCAGTAACCCGTAATGGCAAGATTGCAAGTTCCTTGTTTTTTTCGATGCTGTAGACGTTGATGGAGATGTTGTTGTGATTTTCAAATTTTTTAATTTGATTCAACGTCATTGGGAACTCAATGTCCGTAAGATTTAGCACCGACGTGTAATGTGGATACGACGATTCGCGTTCTGCATTTCTTTGGGCTGGATGCAGAGCAGCCACCACTGACCATGCGAAACATGCATTGTCTCTTGATTGCACGTTTATCACCGCTTTCTTCTTTTTAATTTCTCGCGGTATTTCCACAAAACATCCCGCGTGCAATGGATTATATTTGTTCACATTTACCGTTAAATTGAGTATACTCGACAACGCCCATCCGCTATCACGTTCCTGGAATTCCTCCAGCTTTGCTAAGGTAGGCTCGATGACGTGTCGCTTGTACCACTCACACAGATCGGACTCACGAAAGAGTTCATAGTTTCTCGTTGCGATACTTTTATTCGCGCGTTTGTCACCCGCAACAAATTCACCATTAAACACTGTGTTAATTTTTACATTGTCATGTTGTTGCATGACGTTCCGCACACGATCGAGTACAATGTCTCCCGCATTTTTGAGAAATTGTTGAGGGTCGATGTGTTTGGAATTTATTACCGCACCGGTCAGTATACGGCTTTCAAAAGCCGTATCTATCTCGCGCCATCTGAGTCCTGTCTCACTCGCACTGTATCCAGCACCCCCATGCACGAAACGTTGACGTACCGAGTCTTTCAAACCTTCGAGTCGCGCGATACAAGCGACCAACGACTGTTTGAGACCGATCGATGACTGATCGATCGATAATCGTGGCCGTTTAATTCGGCTTTGTTCTTCCAACGATTCGATAAACTCGTCGCATCGTTGCTCCCACGCGGCAAAGTCTTCTCTCGAATTTAACAGGGTGGATTGCTCCAAAAATTCTTGTTCCATGTTATTGCGCGATCCTCTTGCTAACGCCATTTGTTGCACTCACGACTTCCAGTTCTCGACTATTGAGCGTATCCCCCAGATTCGTCATTTTATATTCTACTAATGATGCATCGTTTGCTTATCATATCAAATTTCATCTCAGCAGCCGTACATCGGCGCTATTTGCAAAATTTGCAGTTTTGCACGTGTTCGATAAAATCATCGCGAGACATGTTGCGACATGTTCTTCAAAACAATATCGCTCCATTGACTTATGCGAAATTGCAAAATTTGCAGTTTTGCACGTGTTCGATAAAATCATCGCGAGACATGTTGCGACATGTTCTTCAAAACAATATCGCTCCATTGACTTATATCGAACCGAAATTTTCTCAAGTTCCAAATATACTGGGAAAGAATAGAAGATGTCGTTTTCATGAGCGGTAGAAAATACAGCGTCTAATTGATTTAGACGCGTTAGTGCAACACCGCAGTTTCATTATTATTTTATGATTGAACATTTTTTTTTAACGTGACATGAGCGACGAGTACATAAAATTGTGCAAACCGGTGGTTAATTCTAAATTCAAGATCGTGAAAATCAGCGAACCGTTCGGGAGGAATTGTGGCAGATTGGATTTGTGGAGAGTCGACGTACCGCGATATCTGATCCGTCGCGAACTCGGAATCGCCGATCTCCGATCGAACCGGGAGTTTCTCGATTTCCAACTATAATGGACCTCTGGATATTATTATGAGTCTGGATATTATTATTGAGTTTAGCGCGTGAGTGCAATACCGCGGTGTAAATTAAGAGACTGGCCTGTATTCTGAAGGTGACTGACTCAAGAGCCAAAGGTTTTTGGTTCAAATCCCGCGGTGGTAAGCGAATTTTCTATGTATAATATAAATTTAATTAAACGCGATTGTGAGCGTGAACGGGGGCCGGGGGCCGGGAGAAATAACGCGAACGGGGGCCGGGAGTCGGGCGCGCGAACGGCGACCGGGGGCCGGGAGGGACCGCGCGCGAACGAGAAGACGCGCGCGACCGGGGCGAGGGAGAGATAAAGCGAGCGGGAGCGTGTGACGTCACGCGGACCGGCGCGGCCGTTGCACGCGAACTCTGCGGCGCGGCGAAAACGCGGACCCCCTCGCCCCGCGGCGCCGGAAAACGCGGTTCCCCCCTCCCCCTCCCCGCGGTGCTCGAAAAACGCGGTTCCCCCCCTCCCCCTCCCCGCGGCGCTCCAAAACGTGGTTCCCCCCTCCCACTCCCTGCGGTGCTCGAAAAACGCGGTTTCCCCCTCCCACCCGCGGCGCTCGAAAAACGCGATTCCCCTTTCCCCGCGGTCTCCCCCCGACCCGCGCCCCCCCCCGCGGTTCCCCCCGCCCCTCACCCCCCCTCAGATCCCCGAGTTAGAACATACATAGCTTACCTACTGCCAAAGGTTTTTGGTTCAAATCCCGCGGTGGTAAGCGAATTTTCTATGTATAATATAAATTTAATTAAATGCGATTGTGAGCGTGAACGGGGGCCGGGGGCCGGGGGCCGGGAGAAATAACGCGAACGGGGGCCGGGAGTCGGGCGCGCGAACGGCGACCGGGGGCCGGGAGGGACCGCGCGCGAACGAGAAGACGCGCGCGACCGGGGCGAAGGAGAGATAACGCGAGCGGGAGCGTGTGACGTCACGCGGACCGGCGCGGCCGTTGCACGCGAACTCTGCGGCGCGGCGAAAACGCGGACCCCCTCGCCCCGCGGCGCCGGAAAACGCGAACGCGAACTCTGCGGCGCGGCGAAAACGCGGACCCCCTCGCCCCGCGGCGCTGAAAAACGCGGTTTTCCCCTCCCCCTCCCCGCGGTGCTCGAAAAACGCGGTTCCCCCCTCCCCCTCCCTGCGGCGCTCGAAAACGCGGTTCCCCCTCCCCCTCCCCGCGGCGCTCGAAAACGCGGTTCCCCCCTCCCCCTCCCCGCGGCGCTCGAAAACGCGGTTCCCCCCTCCCCCTCCCCGCGGCGCTCGAAAAACGCGGTTTCCCCCCCCGGTCCCCCCCGACCCGCGGCCCCCGCCCGCGGTTTCCCCCCGCCCCTCACCCCCCCTCAGATCCCACAGGTTGAGTTAGAATCGGCATAGCTTACCTACTCAATGAGTAACGAAGATAAAACGATACTTGTGTCGACTTGTGTCGCTTTCTGGAAAGCTCCCGGTATAACCAATATGTTCACTTTCTGTCGGCACCTTTGATCTATTGTTTTCCGATTTTCCGCCATTATTTTGGTTGGATCATCGGCGTATCAATAGTTAAACAGGCCCCGATTTTCAGGCTTTTATTCAGCTTGGAAAATCTGATCAAAATTATCCAAAATTTTCCCCAATATGCAAGCGTTTCTGCGCGTCACACTGATTTTCCGATATTTCACCTCAAACCTCAAACGTACGAAAATCACTTAGCGTTTGTGGCATTACACCGACTTTGCACTACCACACAATACACATAAAAAAATGTTCTGATTGGTCCCCGCCAAAATAATGTTGATGCACAAAAAAGGATTAAGTGAACATATATAAGGGAAAGTAAGGGAATAGGACGCAGTGGGTAATAGTGCGCACCTCAAGTTTGAGACTGTGACGATAGTTGACGACACGTGAGTAGCAAAATTTCAAAGCTTACGTCAATTCTAGATAATATAGTTTTATCCCAGCTCAAAGCTTCGTTTGAACAAAGGAAGCGAAAAAGAAAACGCGCCCGTTTCCTTACTATTTTGATACGACAGGAGTTAAGCTCGGAAGTGTGCAATTTTTATTTGTCACTGTAATTGGTATAACATATAACATATAACATAGTGAAATACGATCCCTTGGGAACCTTTTGCCGCGTTGGTCCCATAATTTCATTTGCAGTTCGCGAGTAATTGACAAAATTGTCCCGGAATAACACATCGGGGAATAGTGCACTTTCATTTATGTCGATTTCATATATAATAGTTTATTTATATTCGAATTTATATATATTTATGTCGAATTAATTGTGTGTTGAAGCCATGAGTCAGTTCTATATACTCAAAAAAATTTTTTTAATATATATATATGTCCTTCCATTTTTAAAGTTTCGCGTTTAATTTTCAATTACTTATCATCACTCACATTAACTATACTTAAAACTAATGATTTAAGCAGAAATGTTCAAAATTTATCCGCTGCAGACACAAATTTTGGTAATTTTTAAACTGCGCACTATTACCCGCTACTTTCATTTTTGCCCGATTTTGCATCGTCCTAAATATCGCTGAATAAATATTTAACAACAAAATTATTATCAAGTCTGAGTTCACATAGTTGTAGACAAACGTTTAAAGGTTCCATTTAATTCCATTTAACTGCATTTAAGGGATAACACCACTCCAGAGTCCCGAAAATAGAAGAATTTTTTGTGGTTAAGAAAGAAAGTAAATCAAAAATCTATTTAAAAAACTTTATTGTACATGTCTTAAAGTGTATAAAACAATTTTTTATTTTTCAAATAGCGGAGCCTTGTAAACGTGAGCATTTCCTTGCGGGAGCTGCTCCGGGGTTTGCAGCATAAATGCCGCAAATTTTGACCTGGAACAAAAAACCAAAAATTTTCATAATCTGCATGATAATAGCTAGAAAAATATGTAGGGAATTTTTAAAATATTGTTTTTTTATAAAAATAGCAAGCATTTGAAAAAAAGTTAATTGAAACTAGCTTTCAAACAACTTTTTCTTCAAATGCTTGTCATTTTTATGAAAAACGATATTTTAAAAATCCCCTACGTATTTCTCTAGCTATTATCATGCAAATTATGAAAAATTTTGGTTTTTTGTTCCAGGTAACGTCAAAATTTGCGGCACTTATGCTGCAAACCCCGGAGCAAATCCTGCAAAGAAACGCTTACGTTTACAAGACTCCACCGCCGCGCTATTTAAAAAATAAAAAATTGCTTTATACATTTTAAGACATGTACAATAAAGTCCTTTAAACAGATTTTTGATTTACTTTCTTTTTTAACCACAAAAAATTCTTCTATTTTTAGGCCTCTGGAGTAATGTTACCCCTTAAATTAATTGTTACTATAAAAGCCATTTTGTATTAACAGATTTATTTTAGGTGCGCACTATTACCCCACTTTCCTCTACTGGTTATATTGTGCTTAATATTAGTGCGTATGTGATATACCCAGCGGTCATGTGTTGGCTCTAGTCTATCCTTGTCTATATCCTTTATAACCCCTCTAATCAGAGTTTAAATAACTTGCTTCTCTCAAAATTCTACGAGAGAAAAGGATATAAGAGAAAAGAGAAAGCGATGTACATTCATAGATATTTGAATGGCCGATATGCTATCCGAGAAGGAAATATGTGAGCCATTAATAATACAAAGAAGAATAGAGATTTGAAATCTTTAACCAGAGATCGGACAATGAGGTCGTGAGGTCAAAACGGAATGACGTTTTTGATGGCAGTTTATTTTGATTGTTGAATAAATATATTAGAGCTTGGAAAAAGAACCGGATAACCAGGTATCCGGGTACCCACTCGCTTGCCTGTTACCGTTGTATGGATCTGGACCCGTTCCGTGGGTACCCGCATAATTCGGATACCGGCATCATATAGGTACCTAACCTAACCTAACTTGAAGTATCTCTGAGTACCCGCGGAATTCCCTGTACCCTGGTACCCTGTTCAGATTTGTATACAACGGGTAAGCGGGCGAGAAGATGAATTCCTGGATACTCGAGTATTCCAAGCTCCAGTTATGACGAACACTTTATGGTTAGGTCGGCTAGGATTTCTTGGTTAGCTTTATATATTTTTCTCTCTTACACTTTCGGTTAGACCAACGGAACAGGGCCAATCAGAGATCGTTATATAACGGCTTGTCTGAGGATCTCTATACATTCATATCGCTTTCTTTTTCTCTCTCTTATATCTCTTTCTCTTTTTGTTTCTCTTGTTTTTGCCAAGAAATGGCAAACCAATCAAAAGTTGCTACTGTATGGCCAGACTCGATTATAGAGAGACTCTAATATCTTTGTCTGAACAGATATAAGCCGGCAACATAAAAAACAATCAAAATTATCGCCATTTTTAATTCCGTTTAGACAAGGGTGCTTTCTCGTCGGCCTTTGGTTTAGGATCTCCTTAAAATACAGAATGCTGTTCTGTACTTTAATGAAAAAGTAACGGTTTTCCTTTTGTGTAATTCTACAATGGATCGAGGAATGCGACTATGCTTTAAAAACTATTCAACGTATATGTATACCTTGCGGCAGCTAGAAACTTTTGGAATAGTTTATTAGGAACAGTACGAGGCCGATCTACGGTGTCTTCGTAAAGATCTGTTTCTCTGTTATACAGATGCAAAAAATCAGAAAGTTGCTTTGCGGTAATGGCAGCTCGATCCTTATCACTTAACTTACTGCATGGTAACTACGAAAAAGAAAAAATTAAATCAAATAAATAATCTAATTAATAGTTCTTTATTTCTAATAAAAAATTGTTACATATTCCTAGATGTGGCATAAGACTTTGATAATAATAGAATCAATTTATGTACAAACTAATCCCTATAACAGCAATAATATCCTGTATATCTCTAGAATATACTAAGGATGTCTTAACACACTGAGCCATCCTTATTCATTATCATATATATATATATATATATATAATATATCATACTCATACTTAATACTCATCATACTTCATATCATACTATCAAGAGACACGGTAGTGTCTCGCGCCAAGTACACGCGAAGCGAGACCGCACCGCGACTCTTTTACGCGACGCGACGGGTTGCGAGTACCCGAGAGATGTTGAAATCTCGATAACGAGTGAACGGATCAAGTTCTAAGTAGGCTTGATCGATAGCTTGGGGTCCAATTAGGGGGGGGGGGGTTTCTCTTACAATATTCCGCTACGTGCCCTACGAGCGGAGATATTGCGACGCAAAGTCCAAATGTGAAAAATTTTTTTTAAGATACGTCTACGTCGACGCTTTTACGATATGACATATATATACTCATATATCACGTGATCAGAGAAAATGTCCCTTTCACTTTTTCGCCACTGGCGGCGCTTTCGCGCAGTGCAGATATAGTGCGTTCATATACGTGTTTGTACTGCGCGCAGTGCAGATAGTTATAGTGCGTTCGCAGCGTGCTGTCAAGTCACAGTCAGTTCACTTAACCTATCGAGAGATACGGTAGTGTCGGAGCGAGACCGACCGTGTAATTCTTTATTATTATTACGCGACGCGACGATTAATTCAAGGTAATTGTTTTAATTATCTCCTATAATTATCTTATTCTATATATTACTGTTACTTATTTTACTGTTTATATTACGTTTACGTGAGTGTTTATCAGTACAAAATTACCTTTTTCAAAAAGGTAAAAAAAAGGCGCCAAGTACACGCGTAGTTGTTACCTCGAAAAAAAACCAAATCGTAGTATAATTAATTTAAAATTTAAAAATATTTTAATAAAACCCAAATGATACGTAATATATCTTTGTACCTCGAAAAAACACAAAAGTGGGTGGGTAGTATCTTTATTTTCACAAAATTATATTACCTAACTTAACTCAAATGACATGTATTTCAATAAAAAAGATGTGAAATCTTTATTTTTTTCTTCACAAAATTATATTACCTAACTTAACTCAAGTGACATGTATTTCAAAAAAAGATGTGAAATCTTTATATTAAATTGCGCCAATTGTAAAGAGAATATGTATATTGCTTTAAAAGATAATTGTTATGCAACTACTTTAAAGAAATAAAACCCAAGTGGTATCTTCGTATTTCTATTCAAGGGTCTTTCTATTCTAAACCCAAGTGATAACAGCTTCTTAATTCTCTTTAACAAATTTTCAATATCTATTACAAAGAATTATTTTAATTACAAAGAATTAAAAAAGTAACGGTACAAAATAAAAATATTTAATTAAAACAAAATAAATAAATTTTTTTTGTAAAAAAACTTGGCGTTGCTAGACTTTAAAATTTAAACATTAAAATTTAAACATTAGTACTAAGATTTTTGATTGAATAAAAAACAATAAACATAATTTAGGGAAGAATGCGACAGGAGTAAAATAGCAGCGCCAAGTTTTTTTACAATTGGCGCAATTTAATTTAAAGATTTCACATCTTTTTTTGAAATACATGTCACTTGAGTTAAGTTAGGTAATATAATTTTGTGAAAAAAAAAAAATAAAGATTTCACATCTTTTTTATTGAAATACATGTCAAATATAATTTTGTGAAAATAAAGATACTACCCACCCACTTTTGGGTTTTTTCGAGGTACAAAAATATATTACGTACCATTTGGGTTTTATTAAAATATTTTTAAACTTAAAATTAATGATACTACGATTTGGTTTTTTTTTCGAGGTAACAACTACGCGTGTACTTAACGCCTTTTTTTACCTTTTTGAAAAAAATAATTTTGTACTGATATCATGCATTTTGTAGTGTTACGCATCTTAGAAACAGTATATCTTTATTTTACAAACAGTATGTATAGATTGTAAAGCTCTATGAGCCGTGTATATTTTGCGATAAAAGACATACTCGCAATCTAGCTTGAATAATGCTAATAATATAAACTCATTAAGTACTACTTGGATCTTATTAATTTAAAATTAATGATACTAGCACTTAATTTTTCCGAGGTAACCATGCGTGTACTTGGCTCCTTTTTTTACCTTTTTGAAAAAGGTAATCTTGTACTGTAAAAATAATACCTCATGATACATGCTTTAAGGATACCTTTTACGTACCTAATGAGAATCTTTTTCAATATTATTTTGTCGTAATTATAATATCAGTCGTAATTATAATTTAATAATGTAAAAATTGTGTGACATAATAATGTAGATTGAACAATATGTTTTAATAATTTATAATTTGACGTTTTATTATAATGTTTCAGAATTTTTTACTCATATAATTGGTACGAAAGGTGTAACACGCAGGAAATTGAAAAATGAGGCAAGAACAACAATTGAATACCAAATTAATATAAGACTAATACTAATTTAATTAATTTCTAATTATATGTTTATTTGTAGTTATTACTGGACAAGAAAAAGATATTCCAATTGAATAAAAAAGAGATAATTGATAAATACATTTCTTTCAAAAATGATGTATTAGAAAAGTATGACAAATCTACATACAATATTGATGAATCGATTTTTCAAACACCAGCGAAGTTACGTCTTACTATTTGAATGCTCAAACTATTTGATAATAACGACAAACAACATGCTATTGATGCTCTCAAGGAGTGTAAGGAATATGTTATTATAGAGTAAGATAATAAATATTATTTGATAATTTGATAACATGATATACAATTAATTATAAAACTTAATTATGTGATATTAATTTATCATACAATTTAGTTTTGCAATCAATAAAATTATCTATGATTTAAAACAGGCCTCAACTTTGAGCTCCGAAGTCACGACACTTCTCTCTTTCCCTCACTCTCCATGGATGGATATATTTCTCTTGGAAACTTCTATTACACTGGAAAAAAAATACTAAAAAAAAAGAAAATTTCTTTAATTTTAGTAAATGGCGTGTTTGCATACAACTGTAAACGTATTTTTTTTAAATAAGAAACTTATTTACTTATTTAAAAAACATAATTTCCTTAATAAAGAAAATAATTTATTAATTATAACAAGTATTTACTGCAATACAGTCAATGATTATTGAAATGTAATTTTTATTTTTTACTAGTTAGTAATTTTCTAATTATATTTATTACTTTCAATAAAATGCATTTTCTTATTAAGTAAAGAATTTATAAACGTTAAGAAGTATTTTGTACAATATATAGTTAATATTTATAGAGATATGAATCTTATTTTTTATAAGTTAGCGATTTTTTAATAATATTTATTTAATTTAAAAAAATAATTTTTTTCTAAATTATTTTTATTTATAAGTAAAAACTTTTAAAAAATTTTTTAAAACATATACTAAATTAGCATCCAAACGCTAAGGAATACTCTTAGAAGGGATTCTTCCACTTACGATAATGGACTCTGTGGTTTTCGCATCGCAGCGGGTCTGCTTATATATTATGGTTGGATATATTTTAAATTTGAGAAACGTTTCCCATCATACGCCACCTAGCAGCGTCGCGCGTCGTTACGAACTTATAGGATTCCGTCGAGTTAAAAATGCTTACAAATAAAATGTTCCTTTCCCCCCCCCTTTCTTGTCAAATATATTAACTTTATTTCAGTATACGTTTCCTCAAATGTAATAAATTGCACTAAAGAAAATATTTATTCCTTATAATTACTCTATTTATTATTTTTATAATTTTGAAAACGTGAATATAAGGAAATATTTATTAAAGTGACATTTCTAAAATTAAAAGATTTGGATTTAGAGTATTTTAAAAATTCATTTACTATATTTCAATAACTATTACACTGTAATATAGTAAACCTGAATTTGATTCAAGTAAACGTTTCAAGAAGAAAACATTTTCTGATTTTAATGCTTTAGTTTACTATAGTCAAATTAATAAGTTTTACAATTTAACATTATTTATTCAAATTAAGTAAATCTAATTTTAGGAAATATATTTACTAAAAATAAGCAAATCTTTTTTCAGTGTAGCAAACCAATTCTATGTCTTGCAGATATTATAGCCTTACGTTCTCGTCCAGTAATAATTACAAATAAACATATAATTAGAAATTAATTAAATTACTATTAGTCTTATCAAGAGACACGGTAGTGTCTCGCGCCAAGTACACGCGAAGCGAGACCGCACCGTGACTCTTTTACGCGACGCGACGGGTTGCGAGTACGCGAGATGTTGAGATCTCGATAACGAGTGAACGGATCAAGTTCTAAGTAGGCTTGATCGATAGTTGGGGTCAAAATAAGGGGGGTATCTCCTATATAATATTCCGCTACGTGCCCTACGAGCGGAGATATTGCGACGCAAAGTCCAAATGTGAAAATTTTTTATTAAGATACTCCTCCTGCTCCTCCTCCTAACGCCGACGTTTTATATGATGACGTCATAATCAGAAATGTCCCTTTCACTTTTTCGCCACTGGCGGCGCTTTCGGGCTCGCCAGTTTCGATATCGCGCGCGTATTTTGAACGATCTAGTAGATAAATTATAGGTCGATAGACTTATCGGTCAGGAGGAAGATTTCTATTTAGGTAAATTAGGTAATTATATATATTGAGTCAATTGCTTCATGTATATCTAGAGAGATTTCGTATCTTTACATCGTATTACCACCGCTGCCGGAAAAGAAAGTTCTCTACGCTTGGCAGAAAATGCCGCTAGGAAATTGTTAAGTCGATTCTTATGAATCAAGCTTGAATTCGATGTCTAGGTATCCCAGGTTGCCGATGACGAGGTCCAGATAGTGCGCTTCATAGTTTTTGGTGTCTAGATGTATTAATACCTTGAATTCGATGTCCACGTGTCCCAGGTTGCCGATGACGGGATCCAGATAGTGCGCTTCATAGTTTTCGGTGTCCAGGTGTAATCGTACGTTGAATGCGATGTCTAGGTGTCCCAGGTTGCCGATGACGATGTCTAGATAGTGAGCTCCGTAGTTTTCGGTGTCCAGGTGTAATAATACGTTGAATGCGATGTCTATAGGTGTTCCAGGTTGCCGATGACGATGTCTAGATAGTGAGCTCCGTAGTTTTCGGTGTCTACGTGTATTAATACATTGAATTCGATTTCTAGGTGTCCCAGGTTGCCGATGACGAGGTCCACATAATGCGCTTCGTAGTTGTCGGTGTCCAGGTGTAATAATACGTTGAATGCGATGTCTAGGTGTCCCAGGTTGCCGATGACGATGTCTAGATAGTGAGCTCCGTAGTTTTCGGTGTCTACGTGTATTAATACCTTAAATTCGATTTCTAGGTGTCCCAGGTTGCCGATGACGAGGTCCACATAGTGCGCTTCGTAGTTTTCGGTATCCAGGTGTAATAATACGTTGAATGCAATGTATAGGTGTTCCAGGTTGCCGATGACGATGTCTAGATAGTGAGCTCCATAGTTTTCGGTGTCTACGTGTATTAATACCTTGAAATCGATGTCCACGTGTCCCAGGTTGCCGATGAGGGGATCCACATAGTGCGCTCCGTAGTTTTCGGTGTCTACGTGTATTAATACCTTAAAATTGATGTCTAAGTGTCCCAGGTTGCTGATGACGAGATTCAGATAGCGCGCTCCGTAGTTTTTGGTGTCTAGGTGTAATAATACCTCGAATTTGATGTCTACGTGTTTCAGGTTGCCGATGACGAGGTCCACATAGTGCGCTTCGTAGTTTTTGGTGTCTAGATGTATTAATAACTTTAAATCCGAATGTAGGACACGTAGATATCGAATTTGAGGTATTAATACACGTAGACACCGAAAACTACGGAGCGCACTATGTGGATCTCGTCATCGGCAACGTGGGACACCTAGACATCGAATTCAACGTATTATTACACCTGGACACCGAAAACTATGGAGCGCACTATTTGTAACCCGTTATCGGCAACCTGGGATACCTAGACATCGAATTCAAGCTTGATTCATAAGAATCGACTTAAAAATTCCCTAGCGGCAGAACTAAAATTATGTCATGACATAATAAAAATTCGTTGAAATAAAATTATGTCTAGACATAATAAAAACTGGACAAATTAAAATTATAGACATAATAAAAATTGGATGAATTAAAATTATGTCTTGACATAATAAAAATTGGATGAATTAAAATTATGTCTTGACATAATAAAAATTGGATGAATTAAAATTATGTCTGACATAAAAATAAGTCCGCATTTTTATTATGTGTATACACATAATTTTAATTCATACAATGTTTATTATGTGTACACATAATTTGTTTTCGAATGAACGTAAAACGTATTTGTTACAATATCTATCCATTATTGAAAACCGATATGCGCGACAAAAGCTCTTGTATATCATTAATTATGTTATTATTTATTATATATATATTTCTATCCATATATTTTCAGTATTATTATTGTTACATTAGAAAAATTATTAGCATTTAGGATACGAATCTTTTTCCGTTAGTTTGTAAGTTTCATGATTAAAAAGATCATGTCGTATTATTAACATATACCTAAGATTTATAGAATCGTTATTAATTTTATTATATATCTCAATTGCGCGAATCTTAAATATGTTTTGTAAAAATTATGTATAATATTCCTATGCAAGGATACTTGTTTAATTATTTCTTCCTATTGCATTTAAGTATAGAAAAATATACAATTTCTATATGTGTTTGCACTTTATATTTAATGAGCAGGCAATTAAATATATAATATGATTCAATTTGCACTACGTTTACATGACACCGTTAATCGGGTTTTATAACATCGGTAGTTGTCAGGAAGACCAATCGTAATCATTCTTCAGAAAAATCGAATAGTTGTGATTGACTGGCCTAAGAACTACCGATGTTATAAAACCCGATCAACAGTGCCATGTAAACGTAGTCTATGTCTCTTTATTGACTGACATAGTTATATACTTTTAAATCTTTTTCTTTTCTAAAATTCAATCAATTGAATAGTGTTCCGGATTGGGGCGAGTTCACACGCTCTGCGAGCCCTTCGCGACGGATGAAGAGGCGCTACCGCGATCCCGTTCTTATCGGCTGCGTGCGCGATTCCAGGAGCGCCTCGCGACCAATCAAATTGCGCGAGCGCTCGAACATCGACCCGCATATCTATCAAAATCGATTAGCATGGTTCTTCATCCTCGCGTCGCGGCGCCGCCGGAAGCGCTAAGTAGTAAGTAGAGTACGTCTGTAGCCGGCCAGTGAACCACACGTGTCCGTCTCTGCAAAGCCAAAAGTGTCGAACCGGGTGGTGGGCCACGCGACAAGATCTCCGCTCGTTCCGCGACAAGATCTCCGCTCGCGCCGACAGGATCTCAGCTCGTGCCGCGACAACTCTGGCTCGCGTCGACTCGAGATCCGGGCTCGTACCGCGACAAGATTTTCCGCTCGCGCCGCGACAAGATGTCCGCCATAAGCCTGCCATCCCGCGTGTCGTGATAAGACGCCCGCTCGTAACACGATAAAGTGGTTCACCGCGTCGACTCACACTCTCCGTCGTCCCGCGCCGGACAGTATATTTTAAAACGAGACTTCAGTGCTCTTCAGTTAAAAGTTAAGCGCCGTGTTCGGCCGTATTCAATCTCGCCGCGTGCGAGTGATCTGCGTCGTGCTCGACCGTCACTCCCCGCGGGAGAATCGTTCTATCTCGCGAGCTGCGAATGATCTGCGTCGCGCTCGGCCGTCATCCCTCGCGAGAGTTTCCGTGCAACTTCGCGGGTTGCGAGTGATCTGCGCTGCCTTCAGCCGTCCCCCTCGCGAAGTTCAAGTTCAATCTCGCCGCGTGCGAGTGATCTGCGTCGTGCTCGACCGTCACTCCCCGCGGGAGAATCGTTCTATCTCGCGAGCTGCGAATGATCTGCGTCGCGCTCGGCCGTCATCCCTCGCGAGAGTTTCCGTGCAACTTCGCGGGTTGCGAGTGATCTGCGCTGCCTTCAGCCGTCCCCCTCGCGAAGTTCAAGTTCAATCTCGCCGAATGTGAGTGATCTGCGCCGCGCTCGGCCGTCACCCTTCGCGAGAGTTTAAGGATAATCTTGCGGGTTGCGAAGGATCTGCGCCGTCGGCCGTCTCCCCTCGCAAGAGAAACCAAGATACCACGTTGTGCGGGTAAAGTGCCGTGTTCGGTCGTTTTACCGCGCGCAAGACATTCCGCGATTAGTTCTGTAAGCGCCTCGTGCGCCGTGCGCCGTTATCGGCCATGTTGGTGTAAGACATTCAACGATCATCTCTGTGAGCGCCTCGTGCGCCGTGCGCCGTTCTCGGCCATATTGGTGTAAAGCCGCCGTGTCACCGTTTGACACGGCCATTCGAATAACAAGTGTCAGCAGTGTGGTGTTCACGTGAACGTGTTTGTGACACCTCAGCGAATAAAGACCTTCTCTCACAGTACAAATAATACGAGTTGAATTGACTGAATGTGCCTGTTCCGCGATCCTACGATCCTACCGCGCACCTAAACGGAGCGCGAACCACCCTACCCCGCACGAGGGGGCCCCTACTCAAGTTTTAGGCGTACACAAGACTATGGGATTACTTGGATTACGCTGGACTACATGGGACTACGAGAGATTACTCGAGAGTACGTGGGACTACGCGAGATTACGCGGGACTATACCGACTACGCGTGATTACGTGCGACTACGCGAGATTACACGTGATTACGTAGCATTACGCGAGATTACACGAGATTACATGGGACTACGCGAGATTACGTCGGACTACACGAGATTACGTGAGACTACGCGAGACTGCAATGACAGTTATAGTCAATTGTGTTAACAATGCAATGTTTTGAGCTAGAATGACTCCAATATCTTTTAGACAAAAATGGATGTAAATTATGAACATTACTTTGTAATGGAAAGAGCAGTCAGAAAATAAAAAAGAATTAAATTTTGACATTACAGTGTAAGAAAGGACTAGTAACATCTTAATATATAAAAAATATCCAAGACTGTGTGTGTGTGAGTGTGGGTTTTTTTTCTGGATTGGTATCCTTATTGGTGTCCTTTTTTTACAATTACATAGGATTTGGTGTAAGATACACATTGCCCTACAGCAAGAAAATAAAATCAATCGATGAAAGTAAAGGTTTAGGGAGAGATTTGAGAAAACGCTAAATAAAAAGACTATAACTTTTGGGGTCCTTTCATTCACTTTTTACTTTTGCTTGAACTGCACAGTAGGAAATTTGTGCTGCATTGAAAATAAACATATATAATATTTAAGACTAAGGAACAAATTAAATAAGTAATCAAGTAATAATGTTTTATAATAATAATTATATCAAGTTATATAATAATAATTATATCAAGTTTTATTTACAGTCAGTCTCAATTTCAGTCTTAAAGCAGTCACATTCTTTGGAATACTAATAGCAATAGCATTGGATGTTTACCTAACTAAAATAGATTGTTTAAGACAATTAAGAATTCACATTAGACATTCAAAAAGGCAGTAACACATAAAGAAATGTTTACAACTAAATAAAATAAACATCAAATTAAACAATATTTAGCAATACAGGAACACAAGAGACCGTGTAGCTTTTGTTACATGTAAAAAAAACAAACAAAATTATCTCAAAGTAAGAGAACAATAAATAATATAACAATCACATTCACATGAAAGAGTACAATGCAAAACCAATGTAATAAATATAACAAATCAGTTTCACTAGAGTACTTGCAAAACCTATTTAAGGTTTGACTAGTTTCTTAATATCTTGAAGGTAACATTGTAGCACTAAGTCATTCTTAAGTACCTTGGGACGGGGAAGAGTACAGATGTACTTCTCAATATCATAGTATCCATGATTATCCATGGTCATACTTTTCAACTTACGGTTTGAAATTAAAAACCAAGAACACATACAGCCCAGGCCTCTTCTTGAATGATCGGGTGCTTTCACTGGAGCTGAAGTATCAGAATATTCTTGACTACGCCATGTAGGTCCACTCATGTAGCTAAATGCAAGAATTCTTCCCACAACAATAGACTTGCCCTCAGTGAAAGCACACCAATCACCAATGAAAACTGTTTCTTCTCGGTGGGGCACCAAGCTTTTCGCATTGGGAAGAGAAAGAGAATCATGACTGACCTGGTTGGTTTGGACTCGTAAAAGTCTATCACTACTCATTTTAGTGTCACCGCCACTCAAAAGCCAACAGAATGAAGTTTTCTTAATTATGCATGTTTTGCCATTCCCATCCATCACTTTAACAAATGGGCTTGTAGGTGTGACCACTACATCATCATGGTTTTTTAATCCTAGTGAGCCACTTGAAATTATTAGAAGGTCTTCAGTGACATCGACCAAATCTTCATCAATTTCACCTTCTTGAAAGGCTTCAGTATCTGAAACTTGCTCCTCCGAAGCTTGCTCTTCAGAATCAACTGCTTGCTCCTCATCCACAGTTTCATCAGCATCTAAGACCAGTTCTTCTAATATGCCATCTAGAGTGTCAGAGGACACCAACGGGAGCTGACAGTTAGGAACTGGAGTTTGCTTTTTAGCAATACCAAACTTGATGCACAACTCCAAAGCTGATTTGAACGCAGCTTCCACATTAGCCTCAATTTCACAATCCTCGGGCAAAACAAGAATGGTCTGTTGTTCAGGTGCAGACGAGCAATATTGTTTCTTCAGTCTAGGAAAATGGATGGTATCCTTCAAATTAATAAAGGTGTCACCCAGAAAATCAACTCGTCTAATACGGTGTTGCATCTCAAGCATGCTGAACACAACTATTGAGCTTTGTATAGCTGACATTGCTCGCAACCGGCGAAAGCAATCTTCACACTGCTGGCTTCCACAGAGACACGGTAAGAAGATGTCTGCTTCTTTTGCTTCTCTCCGTTTGCGAATAAGCTTGATGAGTCCATGGCCATTCAGTTCGATACATATGTATGCATTACAAGTGATAAAATTATGACCAAGAGAATAACCATCAGTATCAAGCATCCACTTCCTCCAAAGTCTTAAAAAAAAAATCCACTTCCAAATCAAGAACACTCTTTCTAATGGTAGCAGCTGATGATCAAGAAAAACACTTGTTACTTCTCGCATCATGTCAAGATATAATGCTGTGGCTTCGCTGCCTGGGACTGTCTCTCTCAGAAGCTGCGTTACTTTAAGGTCACACAACTTTTGGGCCGCTCTAAAATTCATCTTGTCTTTTGGGTCAAGGATACTCTTGGTAAGCTGATGTTGATCCTTTGACACTTCATTAAGGGTGCGTTTCGATATTTACTGTAAGTACTGACGATATGACGTCATTGAGTAGAACTGCAGGAGCGTTCCGTAATTACTTCTGTTGCTTTTACCGCATATAACGCTGCAATAACGGAACGATATCCGCAGTACTGCTCTCTTGTTATGTATAAGAAAAAGATATAACCTATCTTAACCTACCCTGATAGCACAGTGTCAGTTGGTGCCGTCATGATGCCGTCGTGATGCTGTCAATATACATGAATTTCGTGCATATTAACAGCATCACGACGGCATCATGACGGCACCAACTGACACTGTGCTATCAGGGTATAAGAGACACGACGTGACACGACGATAGAACCACCTATTCTAAATATATAGAAAAAAATTTTGTACTTAAACAATAATGTTGGAAAAGTCATGTCTATAAAATAAATAACAATTTTCAGATTTATGAAAATATCGAAATTATTTATTATTATATTAATTATATTAATTTAGTAACCTTTTCGGGCTTTTTCCGCATTTTCGTGACTAACAATTACTGTATATTTCTCGTTTGTTACCTTCCAGGTTCACAAGAACCAAACCTATGTGAACCTGGCACCCAACTTCCGAAAAATTAATTTTTTTACGGAAAACGTTAGCATTTTGTTTGCAGTAACAAAAATTTCGTTTGTAGTTTAATACATTAAAAATTATAAAAATTACTTGCACCCCACTTTGAGATATCTCAAGTCCGTTTGCGCCATCTTCTTTAGAATCATTTGTAGTTGTTTGTAGTGCTTTTTGTTTTGTTTGTAGTTGAACCGTTTAAAAGTTACAACAATTTAAAAAAATAAATAAAACCTAACTTTGTCATTTGTCGAGATATTTCAAATCAGCTTGCGTCATCTTCTTCAGAATTATTTGTAGTTGTTTGTAGTGCTTTTCTTTTTGTTTGTAGTTGCACCGTTCAAAAGTTATTATATTTTGCAATAAACAAAAAGTGTAACTTTGCCAATTTTGAAGATATCTCAAATCCGTCTGCGCCATCTTCTTCAGAATCGTTTGTAGTTGTTTGTAGTGCTTTTCTTTTTGTTTGTAGTTGCACCGTTCAAAAGTTATTATATTTTTGCAATAAACAAAAAGTGTAACTTTGCCAATTTTGGAGATATCTCAAATCCGCTTGCACCATCTTCTTCAGAATTGTTTGTAGTTGTTTGTAATGGTTTTCGTTTCGTTTAAAATATCTCCAAAATTGGCAAAGTTACACTTTTTGTTTATTGCAAAAATATAATAACTTTTGAACGGTGCAACTACAAACGAAAAGAAAAGCACTACAAACAACTACAAACGATTCTGAAGAAGATGGCGCAAGCGGATTTGAGATATCTCCAAAATTGGCAAAGTTACACTTTTTGTTTATTGCAAAAATAACTTTTGAACGGTACAACTACAAACGAAAAGAAAAGCACTACAAACAACTACAAACAATTCTGAAGAAGATGGCACAAACGGATTTGAGATATCTCCAAAATTGGCAAAGTTACACTTTTTGTTTATTGCAAAAATAACTTTTGAACGGTGCAACTACAAACGAAAAGAAAAGCACTACAAACAACTACAAACAATTCTCGACTTTGAGATATTTTAAAGTAAGGTGCGAGTAATTTTTAAAATTTTTATAATTTTTAATGTATTAAACTACAAACAAAATTTTTGTTACTACAAACAACTACAAACAAAATGCTAACGTTTTCCGTAAAAAAATTAATTTTTTGAAAGTCGGGTGCCGGTTCACATAGGTAAGGACCAATTCTCCAAAGATGCCGCCATAGCCGCCATGTTCTTACTGCGAATGCCTCACCTCGCGAGCCGCAGTAATGAAAGTAGGAAGTGACGACAAAATCTATGACGTCACATGAACACGAAAACGCTTTGACAGCTTACTGCCGCGTATATTGGAACGGATTTACAGTGCTGCCAGTACTGCGAGTGAATAACGAAACGCAGCCTAAGTAAGGCCACCAAGTGCCCTTTAGATGCTACATGGTTCTTACCAAAGGGAATAATTTCAGAAGGCTTGAGTAATTTTGATTTAAGTTTCACAAGTAAGTGGATGGTATCTTGAATCATAACTGGTTCATTAATTAATAGAGAAGAATGAAACCATGGCCATTTAGATGGGCCAGTAAGTGAAAATGTTCTCATATACATGGCTTTCAAAAGTTTACCATCTCCATCTGCAGAAAAACCATCAATTTCAAGACCTGCCTTTAAAAATGCTTTTTCCATCCAGTGCCACCGTTGTAATACATCAGTGTGCTGGAATTTGTTGTCAGTGCCGTACAATGCCACACAAAATGCTGGTGATTTTGCATCTAATGGCTGTGCCATAATAGCATATGCATTTTTGCTGACTGCATTTTTTTGAAAATGAGACTGCATTTCAGTAGCAGAAGTGGCTGGAAAACTATTCGACACAGGCAAGCCATTTTTCAGTTTGGGAACAAACCCAACAAGTTGATTTGTTTTGATGTCGTACTGCACCCTTCCATTGACACTCGTCCCATCTTCACTTACATGCACTTTTATTGTTTTAATACCCATTGAGTCCATGCGGTGCTTCAGCTGACTGATTCTGAAGACACCCTCCTGAATAGGATCACTTGCAGTCAGACATCTTCTTGCGGATGTAATGGATGGGAAATGTAAGTTCTTCTGTAATATTTCATACAGCTGAGGTCCACCAAGAGTAAAACACAAGGTAGCAAATTCTTTTATAGTAGAGCTGTACCTCAGGCCACCTGGTTTTCTTCCTGCATTTGATTTGGCACATTCTAACATTAGTTTTAGAAGCTGAGAAATGTCATCAGTGGCATAGTCACAATTCTTTGGAATATTCTTGTTCAGGGACAGGACAACATTTTTCAACCGTTTGTTTTCTGCGAGGATGAGCTCCATTTGATTTAATATTGGGAAAAATTCTTCAATTTTGTGGCAGGAATCAGCAGCTTTAATAAGCTTTAGCTGATTCCTAGCCGTCCTGCTGTACTGAGACCAGTCTCTTTTTCTGTGGTGGGAGAGGGTGGTCGATTCTTCCCCACCTTCTAAACAAAATCCTGGTCCGAAAAAAAGTTCCCACTTTTGGATTGAATTTTGGCGGGGACAACTCCAATATCATATGCAGTTGGGTTTGTATTAGTCTCCTTTCCACCATCAGCACTGCCTCCCTCAGAATCTGTGCTACTTTTAAACATTGTGCTCAAAGTTTTTTGCCCCGGATCAGTTTGTTTCCTCTTCTTTTTTTGGTGCACATTTTCTACATGCCTGTAGAAATTTGAGGGACTCCACCGTGTACCAATTTGGCTAATTTTGAAATTTTGAGAGCATACCACACATGTTACACTAGCTATAAGGCCCCCCAAGGGATTTTTCACCACTATGGGAACAATTGCAGGAGAATCGTAATCTATTTCACCCTCTTCATTCACATTTAGAAGATTTGAAGCATTTTTTTCAAACCATTTTTGGATGTTATTTGTCAAAATTTCTGTTTGTGTCAAAATATTGTCAGAATCATTTGAGCTGCTGTCAGAAAGCTTAGGCTTCTTGGAAGCAGCTAGTTTAGATGGCGCAAAACATTTTTTAAAAATAAATGCCACTTGAGTTTTCTTTTTGTTAGCTTCTTCCAGGAGATTACGAGCTACAGCAGATGCTTCTAATATGGTATTCCGTTGTCCTCCTAAAATTTCATACTCTTCTGGAAGAAATGAAAATAATGGTCCGTAATACTTCTCCAGTTCTTTCCGCTTTAAGTCTTCAGAAAGGTTAACAAATTTCTTCTCCAGTATCCTGTGCAGCTTTCTGCGCATAAATTGTTCAACCTGCTTCATGTCCTCATCACAGAAGCTCTGCAGTGAGCGAACATTGTCATATCCCATAGTGGTTAATATTTCCTTCAATGGGTCTTGGAGTTGAAGAGTGTGAGATGAGGATTCTTCAAGAATGTCCCAAAAGGAATCCCCACGTACCTGTGAAAACAAACAATACAAATACAAATAAATAATTTAAAAGAACCACAACTACAAAATATTAAAGCTAGACTTTGTGCAAGATACTGCTATTCATAAATACTAACTTTTTCAATATCAATCTCTGCAGATGGTTGAGTTGTAGTGTTGTTATTAGGTTCATTATTTAACACTTCGCCAGTATCTTTAGGATCATTTAAGACTCCGCCTCCTTCTTTCTCATTGGTGTGGTTGTTTGTAGTTTCAGTCTTATCTGTCGGGACACCCCCATCGTCGTTCTTCATTTTTGTGGTCTTACAGATACTGCCAAGAAGAAAAAAAATTTGATTAATAAATTGACAAGCTGACAAAAGGAAACAAAAGTCGACATTATGTATATTTATAGTTTTAGTCGGCCAATATTTGAAATTCTTTTACTTGTCAAACAATGAAGTAATATTTTTCATAAAAACCTTGTTTCATTTGATTTACTTGGAGATGGGTATCAAGGAAATGTTTCCTAAACAAACTGCCTACTAGGCGCATTTAAACACACCTGTGCACAACAGATTGCGTGGTAGGCAGGGTTTGTCTAGGAAACATTTCCCTGATTCCCATCTCTAGATTTAATAATTATAATGGCACATATTCATACCTGCTGCAATAGCAGCCAAAAGAATTTTCTCCCTGAACTACCGCCGGCTCAAGCTATAAAGGCTGCAAGCATGGAAGAACACAAACATTATGAGTATTGAAGACATACAAATTGTGAAACACCTTGTCAGTGCCAAACGAATTATACACTAAGTTCTGAGTCACAACTAATTTACAAACAAATTATACGCAAAGTTATGAGTCACTGGTAACTTATAAGCTTAATAAACATTCTACACTCAAGGTGTTCTATGGTTTTAAGGTTAGGGGAGATTTTCTGGAGGGCATCATAACACGTCTGCGCGCTTGAGGTTAGAAAAAAAAATGGTAGCAGTACTGCAGGTAAATGAAAGGCACTGTTACTTTGCAAAACCAAGCCGTTTCGTGGTTAAGTAGTTATTTTATCACAAATAGCAAACTGTGAGAGCCCGCCCTCCCCCCGCCTATGCCTGTTTAGAAGCAAAACACCCACCCCTTGCGTCCGCGATGACAGGTTTACAAGCAGATCAAGCGTAATGCACTTTAGTAAACTGTTCTTTCTACATGAAAAGCCGAAATAGAACTAAATTCAATAGAAATTCTTACCTAGGACAATGCGTTGCCTGTGCTCGTGCTCTGCCGACGTCCACTCGTCCAGTGGTGCACGTGAGGCGTGATGGGGGTGAGGGTAGAGCAAGTTCGGTCACTTCCAGAAGCGACGCTGCCGACACACTCGGAAAAGCGGAAGTCGCCTGCGCGCGCTCCGAAATCGGTGCCGACAACGCAGGCACGTGTTGCGCTGCGCTGCGCTGCGTCGTGCGCTTCCGCTTCGACACGGTATACCTTCGACGCGATATAATGTGCGACTACACGGAAAAAATTTTGCGATTGTTAGAGCGCGGACCGCGGATAAGTTTTGCGTTCACGATTAGAAATGCATGCTCTCTTTTTTTTGGGACAGTTGCTCTCCCAAACTGCGGCGACTGCGATCTGAAAGCGTTGGTAATGCAGTTAGTAATCTGCATTACCAGCGCAGTTTGGGAGAGCAGCTGTCCCAAGGAAGGAGAGCATGTGTTTCTAATCGTGAGCGCGGGGCTTGTCTGTGGTTTGCCGCTGCAAAAATCGCAATTGCGTCAGCGACTGCCCCAAAATTTTTTCCGTGTACCGAACGACGACGTAAATGAACGACACACGGGCGCGTCCAGACCTGCTTCTGCGGGCGGGCCGAAGGGTTGCCTTGCCTGCCTACGTGTAAGGAGGGCGCTGCCATACTGCAAAGTAGGGCGCTGCCGTACTGCAAGGCGCTTTTTTGGTGCTGGCGCCGCCCGTAATAGCGACAGTGTGATTACACTCATTTTAACGCGTGATTACACATGATGTCGTGAGATTGCATTGGATTACGCGGGACTACGCCGACTACGCGTGATTACGTGGGACTACGCGAGATTACACGTGATTACGTGGGATTACAAATGTAGTCCCGCGTCCATGTACACAGGATTACAGGAGTGGTGGCCCCCTCGACCCCGCACCGCATTGAAACGAGTCTGGCGCCAGCCCAGAGGAGTTTCTGGTCCTTCGAGATGAAACAAATAGCAAAAACTACGTTATCATATTATATACTTTTGGTACGTAGTGTGCAAATGTATTTTGAAATGAAAATTATATATTTTCTACTGAATTATTTACACACACGTGCGGTTTCAGAGAATTATTTTTCGCCAACTCAAATATGCTCCTACTCAACTGTCAAAATATGAAAGATAATTTTATCTAGTTGTGACATTCGCTCGAATTCCCGAAATAATTTTCAAGGATGTGAGTACAAATATATATATCGTACTATTTAATATTTATAATTAATAGAAAATTATAAACGATGCGTTATGTATGAGAAATTTGACAGAATTGCTTTTATCAAATAGAATTAATTTGTGATTAGTTGAAAGAAATAAAAGAATAAACAAATCAGGTAAGTTTCAGACACGTGTTACAGGTGTCCATCTATAATTATCAAAAACATCGATACCTGTAGATATCGGTACATATACAATTGCGAACAACATTCAGTAAGACACGCGAATAAAAATAAATAAAAAATTTTACAGTTAACGACTTATTAATAATAATCATGCTATATTGCGATTATGTTTTATGTTGAAATTAAAAAATATATACAAGGTGTACAACTAAAAGGGTTACAGATTATTATTTTAAAAAAACTAAGCAAAATATTAAATTGTTGTTTTCTTTAGAAATAATAGACCGTAACACTTTTAGCTTCATACCTTGTATATCCTGTTTATAAGATATATTGTTTATAAGATTAAGATGCGTAACACACTACAAAAAGGCGTGATATCCGTACAAAATTACTTTTTTATAAAAAAAGGTAAAAAAAGGCGCCAAGTACACGCATAGAAGTGTATATGTATTATGTTGTTACCCTGTTATGTTGTTACCTCGAAAAAAACAAAGTGGTAGTATTATACCTCCAAATAGCTTTACCCTGTACATACTGTTTATAAAATGCGTAATACTACAAAAAGGCGTGATATCCGTACAAAATTACCTTTTTTAAAAAAAAGGTAAAAAAAGGCGCCAAGTACACGCATAGTAGTGTATATGTTGTTACCACAAAAAAAGAGAAAGTGGTAGTATTATACCTCGAAAAAATATAAGTAACAAGTGGTAGACATAATCTTTATATCTCGAAAAATCTCGAAAAAATCTAAGCTGTAGTATCTTTATTTCCGAAAAATTATAACCCAAGTGATACACATAACAAAATTATGTTACCTTATCAAAAAGAAGAATCGCGCTTCAAGTGATTTATTACAATTACAAAAAAGAAATAATATCTCTTTAAATTACAGCGCCAATTACAGAGAGATTGCATATATATTGCCTCAAAAAATAATTGTTGCACTACTTTGAAAAATCTTTACATTGTGTCATTAAAAAAGAATGTATGATAACAATTTCATAAGATTAAAAAATTTTATTTTTTCACAAGGGAATACAAGATATTTAAATACAAAGTTTACATGTGTATTTTTTAGTGGTCACAAAGAATTACAGAGGTAACAGTACAAAATAAAAATATTTTATTAAAATACTTAAATTTTTCTTGTAAAAATATTTGGCGCTGACCTCGAAATCTATATATATAAAAAAGAATGTATGTATGTATGTATGTATGTATGTATGTATGTCCTTTATACACTCTTAAACTATTCGACCGATTTTTAACCAAAAGTATATGAAATAGGGGTAGAATTTTCTGGGGAGTGTTATAGGGTGTATAGTTTTTCGTTACCGATTTTCTGAAAACCGGTTTTTTTAATTTCTTTAATTTTTCGAGAAATAATTGACCGAATTTTAAAGAATTGTATATAAAATAGGGGTAGAATTACCTGGGGAGTGCTATAAAGTGTATAATTTTTCGTTACCGATCTTTTTGGAAGACGGTTTCGAAATTTTTTCAATTTTTTGGGAATTTATTGACCGAATCTTAAAGAATTGTATATAAAACAGGGGTAGAATTTCCCGGGGAGTGTTACAAACTGTATAATTTGTATAGCCGATCTTTTTGGAAACCGGTTTTTTTAATTTTTTAAATTTTTCGGGAAATAATTGATTGAAATATATGAAATAGGGGTAGAATTTTTCGGGGAGTGTCACTATGTGTATAGTTTTTTGTTACCGATTTTTTGAAAACCGGTTTTTTTAAATTTTTTAATTTTTCGGGAAATAATTCACCGAATTTCAAAGAATTATAGATCATATAATTTTTTGTTACCGATTTTTTTGAAAACCGGTTTTTTTAATTTTTTTAATTTTTCGGAAAATAATTGATTGATCTCAAAGAATTATACATGAAGAAGGAGTAGAATTTCTCGGGGAGTGCTATAAAATGTACTATTTTTTGTTACCGATTTTTTGGAAACCGGTTTTTTTAATTTTTTTAATTTTTCGGAAAATAATTCACCGAATTTCAAAGAATTATAGATCAAACAAGGGTAGAATTTTCCGGGGAGTGCTATAAAGTGTATAATTTTTCGTTACCGATCTTTTTGAAAACCGGTTTCGGAATGACCGAATCTCAAAGAATTGTACATAAAGCAGGGGTTGAATTTTCCGGGGAGTGCTATAAAGTTTATAATTTTTCATTACCGATCTTTTTGGAAGCAGGCAGAAGTTTGACGAATTTTTCGGAAAATAAATTGATCGAATTTTAAAGAATTGTATATAAAACAGGGGTAGAATTTCCCGGGGAGTGCTGCAAACTGTATAGTTTTTCGTTACCGATTTGAAAGAGGGAAAGAGAGGGACAGAGGGAGAGAGAAAAGGAGAGAGAGGGAGAGGGAGAGAAAAAAAAAGAAAGAAAGAGAGAGAGAGAGAAAGAGAGAGAGAGAGAAAGAGAGAGAGAGAAAGAGAGAGAGAGGGAGAGGGAGAGAGGGAGAGAAGAAGGGAGGGAGGGAGGGAGAGAGGGAGAGAGGAAGGGAGGGAGGGAGGAAAGGAGGGAGGGAGGGAAGGAGGAAGGGAGGGAGGGAGGGAGGGAGAGAGGGAGAGAGAGGGAGGGAGGGAGGAAGGGAGGAAGGGAGGAAGGGAAGGAGAGAGGGAAAGAGGGAGGAAGGGAGGGAGGGAGGGAGGGAGGGAGAGAGGGAAAGAGGGAGAGAGAGAGAGAGAGAGAGAGAGAGAGAGAGAGAGAGAGAGAGAGAGAGAGAGAGAGAGAGAGAGAGAGAGAGAGAGAGAGAGAGAGAGAGAGAGAGAGAGAGAGAGAGAGAGAGAGAGAGAGAGAGAGAGAGAGAGAGAGAGAGAGATTGATATTTATTATGCCATAGTCAAGACTTTAGGCAAGTAATGAATGATATAATAGGATAATACAATAATAATAATAGGATGATACACGTGATGTAAACAACAGCAAAATATAAAAGACAGAAGTTGATATGAGTTAGAAACTAAGAAAGATACAAGACGCAGTGTGATAGCTACCAGCAAAGCAGCAAGCAAAAATGGAAACAATGAAAATAATAACGTTTGATATCGCGAAAGAATAATAATATTATTTCCATTCCTAATTAATGCTTCCTTACATAGTATAAAACTAAATAAGTCGAATGAAACGTGCTTAAACATACATATTCATTATGATTATGTTACATCACATACGCAGAGTTTATTGGACAAATATAAATTAACTGAAGTACTGTTGAAGAATCATGTATCGACGAAAATTCCGTCGTTGTGCTCTCTCGAAACAAAAGAACATGAATAGTGTAACCACATGAACTAGAACTGTGTAGAACATTCTTAAGCCTGAGGCGATTACCAAGTTAAACATTAAGTGAAAAAGCTTATCGTAGTATTATAATCATTAACTTGATGTTTTGTATAGTAGTGAAAAGAAAGGCTTGCATGTGCCGTCACGAATGACAAGAATAACGAGATCATCGAAAATATGTGAGTAATAGGTCACAGGAGCTCAGTCAAATCAGCCTCCGAAGTTATCGGTCAATAAATTTTTAAACAAATCTGGTGTTTTTTAAGGCTTTTACATCAAATTTTGACAAAAAGTCGGCCATCTTGAATCCGTCATTTTGTGAATTGGAACCTATCACACCAGATTTTAGAGAAGTGACCTTCAAAATCCCTGTCAATAAATTTTCAAACAAATTTGGTGTTTTTTAAAGCTTTTACATCAAATTTTGACGAAAAGTCGGCCATCTTGGATCCGTTATTTCGTGATTTGGAACCTATCACACCAGATTTGAGAAAAGTGACGTTCAAAATCCCTGTCAAGAAATTTTCAAACAAATCTGGTGTTTTTAAAGGCATTGACATCAAATTTTGACGAAAAGTCGGCCATCTTGGATCCGTCATTTTGTGATTTGGAACCTATCACACCAGATTTGAGAGAAGTAACGTTCAAAATCCCTGTCAATAAATTTTCAAACAAATCTGGTGTTTTTTAAGGCTTTTACATCAAATTTTGACGAAAAGTCGGCCATCTTGGAGCCGGCATCTTGATTTTTGCAAATGTGCATACGGCTTTTAAAAGTTTTCAGTTTGAGCTTCAAAATAAGCCCTTATACGAATTTATTTGTCGCTGAAAATTTTGGCGGCAGCACTGAGCCGGTTGATTGATCAAAAAGTTTGAGTTTATGGCCGCCACATTGATGTCGCCATCTTGATTTTTGCTAAAGCGCTTATGGCTTTTTGTAGCTCTTTGTTCAAGCTTTAAATTGAGACCTCATACGTATTTTTTCGTCGCTTTAAATTTTGGACGCAGCACTGATCCGGTTGACGTGGAACGTCCCATATGTAAACTTTGTATTTAAATACAAATTGTATTCTTTCGTTGGATATTTTAATAAAATATTTTTATTTTGTACTATTACCTCTGTAATTCTTTGTGACCACTAAAAAATACACATGTATACTTTGTATTTAAGTATCTTGTATTCCCTTGTGAAATTTAAATAAAATTATTTAATCTTATAAAATTGTTATCATACATTCTTTTCTAATGGCACAATGTAAAGATTTTTCAAAGTAGTGCAACATTTATTTTTTGAGGCAATATATATGTTCTCTCTGTAATTGGCGCTGTAATTTAAAGAGATATCATTTCTTTTTTGTAATTGTAATAAATCACTTGAAAACGCGACTCTTCTTTTTGATAAGGTAACATAATTTTGTGATGTGTATCACTTGGGTTATAAGTAGGTAAGGTATGGGCATTCTAACTCGGGGATCTGAGGGGGGGTGAGGGGCGGGGGGAACCGCGGGCGGGGGGAACCGCGGGCGGGGGGAGGGGGAACCGCGTTTTTAGAGCGCCGCGGGGGGGGGGGGAGGAGGGGGGAAACCGCGGGAAGGGGGAGGGGGAACCGCGTTTTTCGAGCGCCGCGGGGAGGGGGAGAGGGGAACCGCGTTTTTCGAGCGCCGCGGGGAGGGGGAGGGGGGAACCACGTTTTCCGGCGCCGCGGGGCGAGGGGGTCCGAGTTTTCCGGCGCCGCGGAGCGACCGCGTTTTCGCCGCGCCGCAGAGTTCGCGTTCGCGTTTTCCGGTGCCGCGGGGCGACCGCGTTTTCGCCGCGGGAGGGGTCCGCGTGCAACGGCCGCGCCGGTCCGCGTGACGTCACACGCTTGCGTTATCTCTCCCTCGCCCCGGTCGCGCGCGTCTTCTTGTTCTCGCGGTCCCTCCCGGCCCCCGGCCCCCGTTCGCGTTATCGCGCACGATCGCATATATTTTTTTCGCCAACAATATTTAATCGTTTAGATCTTCGCGATATTTAATTTTAATATTATATTTAAGTAAACGATAAACGAAGCTTAACGACAGGGAACGGTAAATGAAAAGGAAATTTTTTAACCATATTATATGTATTTATTTATCATGTAGCGCATTATACACAATACTATCAGCAGCATACGCCAACAGTTCACAATCAAAAATCGAATTTTTATCATAAAATTCACGCAAGATTGTAACTGCGTTACATTTATCGGTGATACAATTTTGACGTAAAATTGTTACAAAATGTTTGAATTTATCACTTACGTCGTGAACATATTTATATAGTTGAAAATACACATTCTCGACGCAATGTTCTAGTTCGAACAGGAAAAGTACAGTTGACGGTTTCATGTACAAGTTGGTGCCGCACGACGTCAATTTTACAATATCTGCGTCACGTATTTTAACAAGCTCCAGATCTCGAAACGTTAGCGATGATGGTGCCGATGACTGCACGAGTCGCTGTATATCTGCACGTTTTTCGATGAATGTCACCCACGTTGCATGTGGCAGAATTATCCGATTGCCTCGGTTATCACCAATATGTATATCCACAGAGGACATAGGTCCCACGTTGATTCCAACATCCAAAAATTTATATGATGTCGATGTCAAGGCAAATCTCCTTCCCAAAATACGTGACCTAGGTTTATCAAAACTGTAAAAATACAATTATATGTTTATAAAAGTTTTTTGCACAAGTATATACGAAAATTAGCGGTACTTACTCATTGTGCTGTTTCTCGCACGTTTCATCCTGAATCGGAACGTAGTAGTTCACACCGTGAGTGTTCATCGTATCTAGCTGTTTGCGACGTACACGAACCGTATCGAACTCTCGACTGCGCTCTAGAATCCTCGTAGACCATTTATACATACACAAAACTGCAAATCTTGCAAAAATAGCGCCAATGTACGGCTGCTGCATGGTGACCGCCACAATCCACATATACGTTAAATGTGATGTCTTTGTCAAGAACATTCGTGATGAGATCACCTCATCGGGCATCAAATATGATTTCTTTTCAAGAGCATACGTGTCTCGCGATGATTTCATCGAACACGTGCAAAACTGCAAATTTTGCAATTTTGCATAAGTCAATGGAGCGTTATTGTTTTGAAGAACATGTCGCGACATGTCTCGCGATGATTTCATCGAACACGTGCAAAACTGCAAATTTTGCAATTTCGCATAAGTCAATGGAGCGATATTGTTTTGAAGAACTTGTCGCGACATGTCTCGCGAAGATTTCATCAAACACGTGCAAAACTGCAAATTTTGCAAATAGCGCCGATGTACGGCTGCTGAGATGAAATTTGATATGATATGCAAACGATGCATCATTAGTAGAATATAAAATGACGAATCTGGGGGATACGCTTAATAGTCGAGAACTGGAAGTCGTGAGTGCAACAAATGGCGTTAGCAAGAGGATCGCGCAATAACATGGAACAAGAATTTTTGGAGCAATCCACCCTGTTAAATTCGAGAGAAGACTTTGCCGCGTGGGAGCAACGATGCGACGAGTTTATCGAATCGTTGGAAGAACAAAGCCGAATTAAACGGCCACGATTATCGATCGATCAGTCATCGATCGGTCTCAAACAGTCGTTGGTCGCATGTATCGCGCGACTCGAAGGTTTGAAAGACTCGGTACGTCAACGTTTCGTGCATGGGGGTGCTGGATACAGTGCGAGTGAGACAGGACTCAGATGGCGCGAGATAGATACGGCTTTTGAAAGCCGTATACTGACCGGTGCGGTAATAAATTCCAAACACATCGACCCTCAACAATTTCTCAAAAATGCGGGAGACATTGTACTCGATCGTGTGCGGAACGTCATGCAACAACATGACAATGTAAAAATTAACACAGTGTTTAATGGTGAATTTGTTGCGGGTGACAAACGCGCGAATAAAAGTATCGCAACGAGAAACTATGAACTCTTTCGTGAGTCCGATCTGTGTGAGTGGTACAAGCGACACGTCATCGAACCTACCTTAGCAAAGCTGGAGGAATTCCAGGAACGTGATAGCGGATGGGCGTTGTCGAGTATACTCAATTTAACGGTAAATGTGAACAAATATAATCCATTGCACGCGGGATGTTTTGTGGAAATACCGCGAGAAATTAAAAAAAAGAAAGCGGTGATAAATGTGCAATCAAGAGACAATGCATGTTTCGCATGGTCAGTGGTGGCTGCTCTGCATCCAGCCCAAAGAAATGCAGAACGCGAATCGGCGTATCCACATTACACGTCGGTGCTAAATCTTACGGACATTGAGTTCCCAATGACGTTGAATCAAATTAAAAAATTTGAAAATCACAACAACATCTCCATCAACGTCTACAGCATCGAAAAAAACAAGGAACTTGCAATCTTGCCATTACGGGTTACTGATCGTAAGATGGACAGACACGTAAATCTGCTGTACATGCATGACGACAACGTGGGACATTTTGCGTGGATTAAGAACCTATCCCGCCTCGTGAGCTCGCAAATCAACAAGCACCATGGTCAGAAATTTATTTGCGATCGGTAAGTACCTATAGTTCTTTTAATAATATATAATATTTTGTATATAAAAAAATTTATAATATTTGCGTTTATTTTTTTGCAGATGCTTACACTACTTCTACACGAGCGAGAAATTGGAAGCCCACACCGTCGACTGTCGGGAGATGAACGAATGCGCGATCAAGTTACCGAGCGATAACGACAAGTGGCTGGCCTTTAAAAATCACAGCAGGAAGGAACGAGTTCCGTTTGTCGTATACGCCGACCTGGAATGTACCCTGGAGAAGATGGAAGCGGATCCGGAAACGTCTAGGTACACATATCAAGCATCATCGCGTGTTTAGCATAGGGTACTACTGTGCGTTGCTCGTACGACGAGTCGTTATCTATGTATCGGTTTCGTCGCGATAAGGATTGCGTCGCGTGGTTCGCCGAGGAGCTAAGACGTTTAGCTCACGACGTCAAAGACCTATCTTGTCCACTAACGTACCCATGGCAGATTTCACGCGAGACGAGTGGGAAAAAGTTTAACAGCGCTACGCACTGTCACGTGTGCGAAAAAACCGTTCGAGCCAGACGACGTGCGAGTACGCGACCATTGTCACCTGACCGGCCGATACAGAGGTCCCGCGCATTCTAACTGTAACTTAAATTATAAAGATTCGCATTGCATTCCCATAGTGTTTCATAATTTATCGGGCTATGACGCACATTTTATTATAACTGAAATAGCAACAGCGTACGAAGGGACATGTAGATTTACTCCCAATTACAAAAGAAAAATACTATTTCGTTTACAAAAAATGTTCAAAGCACCGAAGATAAGGATAAGAAAACGTGCGTCAAATTGCGATTTATCGATTCATACAAGTTTCTCACCGCTAGTCTCGACAAATTGGCATCTTATCTCAGCAAGGATAAACTGCGAATATTGCAACGCGAATTTTGTAAAATATCCGCAGAAAATTTTGATTTGCTGACACGAAAAGGCTGTATTTCCCTATGAATACATTGACTGCGTCGAAAAAGTTGGAGGACTTGTGTTTACCACCGCGCGACTCGTTTTACAGTTCATTGACAGGTGACACCGTATCCGAGAGCGATTACGCGCACGCCGCCGACGTCTGGCAGCGGTTCTCTATTCAAACGCTCGGTGATTACAGCGATTTATATCTCAAAACTGATGTCTTGCTGTTGGCCGACATCTTTGAAAATTTTCGCGATAGTTGCGTCGCGAGTTATGGACTCGATCCCGCGTATTATTATACTCTACCGGGTTTTACGTGGGATGCTATGTTGAAGCATACACACATCAATTTCGAATTGCTCACCGACATTGACATGATCATGTTTATCGAACGAGGTATACGCGGCGGTTTGAGTCAATGTTCAAACAGATACGCGCTGGCCAACAACAAGTACATGCAGTCGTACGATCCATCGAAACCGTCGTCGTACCTGATGTATTTTGATGTAAATAACTTATACGGCTGGGCAATGTGTCAACCATTGCCATATGCAGATTTTAAATGGGTCGACGACGTAACCAATTTTAATGTTATGGATGTCGCGTTAGATTCCTCGATAGGCTACATACTCGAAGTCGACTTGGAGTATCCACAACATCTTCACGACACGCACACTGACCTACCGTTTTGTCCGACGCGCGATAAACCACCCGGTAAGCGGCAGGACAAGCTCCTCGCAACATTATACGATAAGAAACGTTATATCATACATTATCGCAACCTACAGCAGTGTACTCGTCACGGTCTCCGCATAGCAAAGATTCACCGCATACTGAAATTCGCGCAATCTCCATGGCTTCGCGATTATATAGAACTTAATACGAAATTTAGAACATTGGCCAAGAATGATTTTGAAAAAAATTTATACAAATTGATGAACAATGCCGTGTTTGGTAAAACCATGGAGAATGTGCGCAATCACGTTGACGTGCGACTCGTGACTCAATGGGAGGGTAGATACGGCGCGGAGGCAATGATAGCAAAACCAAATTTTCATAGCCGAAGCGTCTTTTCGGAGAATCTTGTAGCAATAGAAATGCGAAAACTCGAGGTGAAGTTCGACAAACCAATCTACGTGGGTATGTGCATCCTCGATATATCCAAGACATGTTTGTACGAATTTCATCACGAGTACATGTTACCGTTGTATCGCGATAAGTGTAAAGTCACGTACACCGATACGGACAGTCTCATTTACCACATCGAGTGCGACGATGTATACGATACCATGAAGCGCCATATTCATAGATTTGACACTAGCGAATACGCGATCGATAATACATACGGTATCCCACTCGCCAATAAAAAAGTACCGGGCTTAATGAAAGACGAAAACAGCGGTGCGATAATGACCGAATTCGTCGGGCTTAGAGCAAAGATGTATGCCTTGCGAGTAGATGGTAAAAAAGATACGAAAAAGGCTAAAGGTGTTAAGAGTAACGTCGTAGCCAGGTCGATAACGTTCGACGACTACACGCGGTGTCTGCGCGACGAAATTGAAATGACGCGACAGCAGGCTTGCATAAGATCCAAATTACACGAGGTATACACCATATCTGAAACGAAAATAGCTCTAAGTCCGTACGACGATAAGCGCTACATTATACCCGGTTCTACCGAAACTCTGCCATGGGGACATTATAAAATACCATTGTAAATATATTGTAAATACATTTAGAAAAATAAATGACACATTTGTATGTATAATATGTTTTTATATTGTAATAAATTTTTACAATACATTATTCTTGTGTATCCATGAATTGTGTGAATTATCAAATCCTAACCACTTTACATAAACCTCATCCCCCCTTTTGCGCAAAACTTTTTCAACGAGATACACGTCGGGATTAGCAACGCGATGTAACTCGTATTCGTAGAAGCCGCCGGCGATGGGTTTTCCGCAGGAATCTTCCAACAGATACGTCACGGGATTAGTTTTCTGCACTTTGACGATTCTAAACACCTCCGTGGTCCAATTTGGCGTGTATCCTTTCTCGAAGATTGTCTTGAATTTACTCACGCGTACCGAGTCGCCTACTTTGAATCGCGCGGGAGCAGCGATCTTGACGTGACTGTACACCGTTGCTAAGAGCTTGTCGGCGATCGCGGGGGTAACATCGATTGGTCGCATGCCGATAGTTCGATGCTTTCGCGCGTTGTAATCCGATACGAGACCCGGCAGCGAGTCGATCCATTTGTAATTTCCATTGCGCGTAAACATTTTCCACATGTCGTTCTTGAGTGTGCGATTGAATCGTTCGACGACCGATGCCTTCATTACGGAATAGGTCGAATAGTGATTGATATTATGTTTCTTCAAGAGTTTCTGCACGTTTGCGTTGTAAAATTCTTTCCCCTTGTCAGTCTGCAGATTTTTCGGGCATCTTCCGCCGTCTCGAATTATTTTCGCGATCGCCGCAGTAACCTCGGGTTCCGCTCTTGGCCTTGAGCGGTACGGCCCATGCGTGCTTGCTCAGCACGTCGATGACGGTGAGTATGTAGTGGTAGCCTCTGTTGAATCGCGTGTATGGACGCATCTCGACCACATCCGCCTGCCACAGGTCATCGTATCCCTGCACTATGACGCGTCTTCGCGAAAAATTTCTTCTCGCAGGAGCGTGTAATTCTTCTACCAACCTCCGTTTCTCAGTTGATTGCTTCTTACCAGCCATGACGATGACGCGCAACTGACGCAGATATCAGATGTACGTTCTTATCTATTCGCGATGATTCGCAATTACATCTTGAATCATCTTTTGAAGTTCGTTTAGGGTAATTTGCACATTACTTTGGAATGTGGCCATCTTTCTCTCGATTTCATCCTGTTGATCTTTCAAAATTTGTACGCTCTGCTGCACGTAACGTTTATTGGCTGCATCGCCATCATCTACAGGCGGCGCTATCCGTCGAATCTTGCGCGATTTCGCGTCAAAGTCGGTGGCGACCATGCAAAGGGCGTTATCGCGCACGTAATTTCTGATTAATCCGCTCCATTGATAGTACGGTTCCGCACCGCCTCTTCCGAGCGATATACCAAACTTGTTGATCGGCATTTCAATGTTGATTGAATGACTCGCCGACGCGCGGTTTAATTTATAATAAGTCCAGCCTCGCGAAGTTCCTCGATAATCGATAGGATCTCGTTATCGTGACCGGTGTGACCCGCTAAGCGCGAAGCTTCGAGCAATCGAAGACGATCTACGAGCTCGTTGGGATCGTCCCAATGAACATAGTCGATCTTGTTGTCGTTTAATGTCATGGCACGCGGTATACCTTTTCCAGCTTTTTTACCCGATATCGACGATGCAATTATATGGTCGATCTTATTGCCTGTCATGGCACGCGGTATACCTTTTCCAGCTTTTTTACCTGAAATCAACGGCCCGATTATATGTGTGTACTTGTATCCCCTGTTGCTATTTATTCGAGCGTGAGCATCATAATTGCGTTTATGAGCACTCGTCATCAACAGAATGCTCTTGTACGCTTGCAAGTCGTCCTCCGTGTAGATATCGTCATCGGGATATTTCTTAAAGATCAACTCGTAAAGACCGCGTGTGCCAGCGTATCGTATGCCGTCGATAATTATCTTGTCCTCATTGTTCACGTCGAAACGTTTATTACCGAGCATCATTCCATCGTTGGTGAATTTAACACCGTACGCGATGTCTATACCGCTTTCTTCATCGCCGCTCAGAACTGCCCCGATGTACTTTTGGCTCAATGGACCCAATTCATCTCGCAACGTTTCTTGACCCTCAGATGTTTGCAACTTCTGTCGAACGGACTTCACGAGTGGGTCATTCGTGGTTTCGAAAACATCTTCGTTTGCGAGCACTGTGGGTTGTACGGAAGGCGCAGAGGTTATCGGTGGTTCATTCAATGGACCTTTCGATCGTTTCGATTTACGCGGTTGTAAAATTTTGGTTATTTCGCTCAAATTAGATGGCACATTTATCGATCGTTTCAACGTAACCGGAGTTGAAGCCATTACAGAGTCGTTAAACGAGGCGTTTGGTCGTTTTC
>JASTWP010002632.1:0-39016 GCA_030770255.1 Temnothorax ravouxi | reverse complement strand
TCATCATACAAATATTCTCATATTCGTCTAGTACTGTGCGTCAGAATTTAGTGCTGTTTTTCACAGATCATTTGTGGCTACTCATTTCTCGTTGGCTAGCATTATGCAACAGCATTCTATAACTCTTTTATCGTCTATATTGTTCGAGAGAGTATGCTTCGCATTAAAGGACACATAACGATATTAAAATAAACGTATTTCTCGAGACATTAAGTCGGTGTCGCGTATCCGAAGATCGGCGCTCTGACATACGATACGCGACACCGACTGAATCTCGAGAAATAAGTTTATTTGAATATTGTTATATGTCCTTTAATGTGAAGCATACTCTCTCGAACAATATTAGACGATAAAGAGTTTAAATGCTGTTGCAAATGCTAGCCAACAAGAAATGTCAAATGTGTAGCCACAAATACCGTCCGCGGCTTTCGGTGAGAAAGTCAAAGCTCTGAAATGTTAAAATAAAATAAAAAGTCGCTCTTGGCGCACGTTTCGTTAAAATCTTGCGCACTTTCTCGTCTTAGTAATTGAAACTGTAAAATTGCCAGTTATCAATAACGACTAATTCCAAATAGGGCAGATTTCAAACTAACGAGTGATAGTTAAATCATCTTTCTATCGTGTGCGGTTGCCGAGATATACGCGTTTAATGAAAATGATGAATGGCGAGGCGCACGATTCTTTTGGCCAGCTCGTGCTTTATTGCTTTAATGAATAAAAGTACATAATTGCGAGTAATGCAATTGAGTAATACCAATAGGGCAAAGTATAAAGTACAAAGTCTTTCTTTAATCATCTTTCTATCATTTATGGTTGCCGCCGAGATATAAGTAATAAGTAATAAGCGTTTTATGAAAGTCAGAAATCATTTGGCGCCCGATTTTTACGGCATGCGCGCGTTTTATCATGTTAAATAAACGAAAGGACGTAATTGTTAGTAAAGGCCATTGCACGTAACAAAGTTTTAGTCATAATCGTAAGGTTGTAAGAAAATAGACCAATCACAGTCGATTATTCTCCTCGCGCTTGAAGAATAATCAAGTGTGATTGGTCTATTTTTTCTTACGGCCTTACGATTAAAACTAAAACTTTGTTACGTACATTGGCCTTAAGAAAATCGAGATACTCTAATAGCGCAGAGTATAAACTAAAAACAGTCCTTTTCGAATCATTTCTATATCTTAGGTGGTCTGGGTAGCCCAGATACTTGCGATAAACGATAGGAAAAACTTTCTCGCGCCAAGCCAGCGACACATGGCCTTGACCTACTTTCGACGAGCAGCTGTATGTACATTATTGATTTACTTTAAAATTGGCCTTGACCTTGATCGCCGAGTCCGGACATGCCGGCGCGCGGCGTGCACGACAACGCTACCTGTTTTTTACTCGGCGAGAAATTCGGCGCGCCGAAAATGCGACAAATGACACTAGAGAAATCCCGAGAAATGCGTTCATTTTATCATTGCTATGTATCTTTTAATGCCAAGTATGCTCTCTCAAACAACATTAAACGATAAAAAGTTCCAGAATTATTGTTGCGTAATGCTAGGCAACGAGAAAAAGGTGCTACTGTTGTTTTCACTCGGCGCGGAGCGGAGCCGCGACAGTACGCACGCAACACCGTAGGCAATTGTTGGCATGACGGCGGCGCGCGGTGCGGGCGGTAGCACGGTATCGATCGATGAGAGAGTTCGGTGCGCGCCCGGCTGCGCGTCGCGCAAAGGAATGTAAGGGGTGGGGGACAGTTTCCATTAGGATAGCGCGTGCAAGCGCGTGGTATATAGTCCGGGAGTCAGGGCTATTAAAAAATAAGAATAATGAAGTTCACGGCGCAAAGCTGGATTTTTTTTAAATCGATTCTTATGATATCCCGTAACAAGTGTGTAAAGTCTCTACAATCAACTCGGCCCGCTTCGCCTTTTTTTATTGCAAAATATATAAAAAAACGCGTTTCTGTATAGTTTTCTTTAAATAACTCCTTCTGTGTTGGTCAAACGACAAAACTTGAAGAGAGGAAAATTGTTCGGAAGGAAATTTCCTATAAGAATAAGCCTTAAAAAAATTTAAAAAATTTTTTTTAATTGCAAAATTGCAAAAAATACGCGAGACAAGGGCCATTTTTACAGGTTCCCGAAAATTGGGTTAAAAATTATCATATTTAAGCGGACATTCACTCAATGATACCTCTCAGTATGCTGAACAAGTGTGCACAAGGCTCGCCTCCAATTTTTATATGGCTGCCTATTAACAAATTATTTATGCAAATCGGGCGCTTGGCTCTTACGTCTAAACGGGTAAACTTATTTTGATGCACTTTATCGGAAATAAAAGGTAACGATGTCTAGTTTATGAATTTAAAATAAAAAAATTTTTTTTTCTAAAATTTGACCACTATTTAAAACAATTTAAATTTTGCACATTAAATATCGGCGTTGTTTATTGGCGTAGAGTAATGCAAATAGCACCATTGGTTTGCGCTTAAAAAATCATGAATTTCAAAAAAAAAAAAACGTCCCGATACGACCAATAGAAGCCGAGATAATTGACTTTTACATAATTAATGATTGCAAGTAAACTATTTCATATTTTTACTTGAAAATTAATGTGAAGGTACTGGAGTGAGTGCTTTAACGGTGAAATTTTTTTTCGCTGCAATTCGACTGCCAGGTTCGGCGAAAAAAAATGTCGAATACAGCGGTTTTAGAGCGAAAGCGCTGGAGCGGACGCAGCGGCGCGCCGCGGCGGCTCGACTGCGTGGCGCGCAGGCGCGCGAACCGCTGCTGCGTCCGCCAAGCTCGCTTAATTAACAATTACTTTTCTCTGCAACGAAAGCACGTATCCAAACGATTTTTTTTTTAAATCTGCTTGAAATTTTCCGAATTTTATGATTATTACATTATAAATGTCATATTCTCAGTATTAACAGAGATATACAAGATATATTAGGAAAAATACGTATTAATTAATAACAAATTATTTTTATGATATTTTATACTGTATTGTAGGTTGTATATTGTCAATTGTATGCTGTATTGTATATTGTATACTGTCAATACAGATAGAAAATAGATTTTCTACATTTTTCTGATCTTTATGATTATTCCATTAAAAAGAGGATATATTTTCGTAACTAATAGTGACAAACAATTATATATTTAAAAAAGTCGTTTTTATTAAAAAATCGTTTTAAGTAAAAAATTATATTAGTAATTTTGTGTGTGTAAAGAGTGGTAAGATAAAATACAATTTTTTCATCGCGCTTGTTCGCTCGTCTTCGCTCCGTTGATAAGTACGCGGATAAAATAATACGAATCTTTCAAAGATTCAAGAAGTTTACCATTACATGCGTTATTCTGTTTTATTTGCAACTAGAAAAATAAATTAAATTATTTTAAACAAAAAAAAAGACTCGGAAAAATTTACGTAAAATAAAGTAAAATAAGTGTGTAGAAAACCTATTTTCTATCTGTATTGACAGTATACAATATACAATACAGCATACAATTGACAATATACAACCTACAATACAGTATAAAATATCATAAAAATAATTTGTTATTAATTAATACGTATTTTTCCTAATATATCTTGTGTATCTCCGTTAATACTGAGAATATGACATTTATAATGTAATAATCATAAAATTCGGAAAATTTCAAGCAGATTTAAAAAAAAAATCGTTTGGATACGTGCTTTCGTTGCAGAGAAAAGTAATTGTTAATTAAGCGAGCTTGGCGGACGCAGCAGCGGTTCGCGCGCCTGCGCGCCACGCAGTCGAGCCGCCGCGGCGCGCCGCTGCGTCCGCTCCAGCGCTTTCGCTCTAAAACCGCTGTATTCGACATTTTTTTTCGCCGAACCTGGCAGTCGAATTGCAGCGAAAAAAAATTTCACCGTTAAAGCACTCACTCCAGTACCTTCACATTAATTTTCCAGTAAAAATATGAAATAGTTTACTTGCAATCATTAATTATGTAAAAGTCAATTATCTCGGCTTCTATTGGTCGTATCGGGACGTTTTTTTTTTTGAAATTCATGATTTTTTAAGCACAAACCAATGGTGCTATTTGCATTACTCTACGCCAATAAACAACGCCGATATTTAATGTGCAAAATTTAAATTGTTTTAAATAGTGGTCAAATTTTAGAAAAAAAAATTTTTTTATTTTAAATTCATAAACTAGACATCGTTACCTTTTATTTCCGATAAAGTGCATCAAAATAAGTTTACCCGTTTAGACGTAAGAGCCAAGCGCCCGATTTGCATAAATAATTTGTTAATAGGCAGCCATATAAAAATTGGAGGCGAGCCTTGTGCACACTTGTTCAGCATACTGAGAGGTATCATTGAGTGAATGTCCGCTTAAATATGATAATTTTTAACCCAATTTTCGGGAACCTGTAAAAATGGCCCTTGTCTCGCGTATTTTTTGCAATTTTGCAATTAAAAAAAATTTTTTAAATTTTTTTAAGGCTTATTCTTATAGGAAATTTCCTTCCGAACAATTTTCCTCTCTTCAAGTTTTGTCGTTTGACCAACACAGAAGGAGTTATTTAAAGAAAACTATACAGAAACGCGTTTTTTTTTATATATTTTGCAATAAAAAAAGGCGAAGCGGGCCGAGTTGATTGTAGAGACTTTACACACTTGTTACGGGATATCATAAGAATCGATTAAAAAAAAATCCAGCTTTGCGCCGTGAACTTCAATATCTAATCCCCTGACTCCCGGACTAATATGCGACGCCGCAACGTCACGACGCAGCGTGATGGATCCTTCGATCAGCTTCGATCGTAATCGACGTAATTGTATTCGGTCACGAACGAGCGTAATGTGTGTAATGTGTGTGATGTGTGTGATGTGTCTGATGTGGTAACGAGCACGACGGTGGAATCCCTGGAATATCGACCCGCGATCGAGGCCGGCGTTCGCGCGCGAGACAATTTTACATCGAGGCACACATCGGAGGCATCGGAGTATTGTGCCTCGCCTCTCCTGTAAGTATATACGCAACGCTTCATATATGTTCGACGCGAGTAATTGCGCTCGCGAATGCGATCCCATCGCAATTAACAAGTTTTGAACAATTTTTATCCGTGTCCAGCGCGACGTTTCGCGAGAAGTGTCGCGCTAATGACACGCGGCGATTCTTCCCGTTTTCCGTGGTTCTAATTATTTTCGCAGTTCTATAAGAGAGTTCAGTGTTATTATTTTTTTGCAGTGGAGATGCTGGTATCGGTGCAGCAAGTACTGTAGTTGTCAGCTGGATTTTCGCTCGTGAACGTCGCCGCGTCGTGAGTGACTTGAGTGAGTGCGCCGACAGAGATGCGACACCGGTGGAGGACCACGGAGAGGAGGAGGAGGAGGCCTGGAAGGCATCAGGTGACGGCGGAGCAACCGTGGGGTGAGTACTCGATTGTTATTCGTTTATTATTTTGCTGTCCTGTGGTGGATTCTGCCGCACTTTCTCAAGCGCGACTTGATTCGCCCTTACATTATAGTCCGAGAGCTGGCTACGAAAATACCAACGTCATTTGCTTAAGGAAATTTTCAACCTCAAACGATTGTGGCAATGTTGCAAATCAAGAAAGCGCAAGTCTGGCTGCTGGCCGGTGGTGCGTTTAGCGGGGGCGTACGCCCTTAGCTGTAAAATATCGAGGATGAAAAACGTCATGTGTACGGCTAAAAATTTTTTTGCGTGTACTATATAATATTGTAAAGTACTTGCAAATGTTGCCAGACCTGTAGGTGGGGTCTAAAGTATTGCCAGATCAGGGTATAACTGCTTAAAACTTAATAACATTCACGTCATTTGTGTAAAGTTGAAATTTGGTGTGCTTATTGTATACGTGTTTAATAATCTGTATATGAAATGACAGACAAAAATCTCGGGTCTAACACCGTGCCAGACGTCGCCGAAAATCTCAGTATCTATGGAATGTACTGTAATAAATTGCCGGCAGCAACAATTAATTTTATAACTTAAATTTTTCGAGCATTAAATTTATAATGTTCTCTGCTAATAACAATAATATTTACGAACATTTTTTACGGGGAGAGGGGCACACAAAAATTGCCGTAACAGGAACTGGTCTAGACTCGCCGGGGCTCGCGTAAAACAAATGATACACGCGGGGGTGGTCTTGCACGGCGCATATATTCGGCGCGAAACACGTGTCTTGATAAGTCTATGTTACATCGCTTTCTATAAATTCTGTATACCTACTCGTGAAGAATAGCTTCCATGTGTGTATTTTATCGCCCCGGGAAAGAGCTGTTTGTCGGAGTCTGTCAAGGTTTTAGTACCGAAATTTTTGTGTGTTCCTTCCCCCGTAAAAAATGTTCGTAAATATTATTGTTATTAGCAGAGAACATTATAAATTTAATGCTCGAAAAATTTAAGTTATAAAATTAATTGTTGCTGCCGGCAATTTACAGTACATTCCATAGATACTGAGATTTTCGGCGACGTCTGGCACGGTGTTAGACCCGAGATTTTTGTCTGTCATTTCATATACAGATTATTAAACACGTATACAATAAGCACACCAAATTTCAACTTTACACAAATGACGTGAATGTTATTAAGTTTTAAGCAGTTATACCCTGATCTGGCAATACTTTAGACCCCACCTACAGGTCTGGCAACATTTGCAAGTACTTTACAATATTATATAGTACACGCAAAAAAATTTTTAGCCGTACACATATGACGTTTTTCATCCTCGATATTTTACAGCTAAGGGCGTACGCCCCCGCTAAACGCACCACCGGCCAGCAGCCAGACTTGCGCTTTCTTGATTTGCAATATTGCCACAATCGTTTGAGATTGAAAATTTCCTTAAGCAAATGACGTTGGTATTTTCGTAGCCAGCTCTCGGACTATTATACTCGAATCATTAATTCATTGCTCGTACAATACAAGTATCGATTATCTTGGTCACTGCAATGCTTTAATGTAAAAACATTTCTGTTACAGATCAACGCAGGGTTGCAACTTATAACTCCGCTGTTGCGCATCGGCCGGTGAGTGATTTTTTTCATTTCAACGCGAATTAAAATCAAAGATAAAAATATAATTTAAAAAAATATATTTTTATCTTTGTTTCTTTGATTTTAATTCACGTTATATATTTAAGGACTATATTCGGGTGGGAATCGCGATGTCATTCGGCTCCAGTTTTGTTAAGTTTTTGTTAAGTTTTGTTTATTTACAATTCATTTTTTTGCATAGTTTTACAATAAAAATAAAAAATTGAGACAACGGAAGATACATTGGTTTATATTTTTTATACATACACGTGTGCAAATGCGGATAAAAATATTTCTATTGAAATATCGCTTATTGCAAAACTCGTTCGACAAGTAACATTCGTTTTTATTATTTCTCATCAATGGCCATTTATTTATACTTGCTTTTTCGAGGCTTTATTCTCGGGAATTTCTGACAACAGCAAATCAATCTCGCCTTCCACGTAATCCAAAATTATTCGGTTTTTTTGCGTTTAATAAATAGTATTTTGAAAATAATTGATTCACGCGATAGACGTTCGTGATATCATTACAAATAGCTTATTAATTAATTGACTGGACTAATCAATTCATTAACTGTTCATTGAAACTTAATTGCAGAGAATTAACAATCGTGCGAAAACTTTGTAGTGATATAGCTTATAAGGTTTTGCAATTTTGTAATTACTTTTTCGTAAAAACTGTTTTTTTTAATAGAAAGTTATATACATATATCTATAACTAAGAATATCTATCGTCTAATCTTGTTCGAGAAAGCATGTCTCGCATTAAAGGACACATATAGCAATGTTAAAATAAATGTATTTCTCACACGGAAAAAAAATTTGGTTAAATTAATTGGAAATCTGGTTGAAAAAACCTGACTGTTTGGTGAGAAATGAACGATCCAGAATTTTCATTAAAATAACCAGACAAATTTGGTTAGTCGCATTCTGGTTGAAGTAACCGGACAAATTGGATTGGATGTATTCTAGTTTTGGCAACCAGGCGCATTTGATTGATTATGTTTTGATTAAAACAACAAAACGTTTGATTGTAATACGATGACAATCTCATTAATGTAACCAGACTTTTTGTTCGATGAACAACTGCAATCGGGTTCATTTATCCAAATAGTAAGGTTAATATAATTTTATGCATTATTGGTTTACGTTTATTTTCTACTTGCATTAAACAAATAATACAACCTTATTAATGTATATAAATATATATATTAAATAAGGTTGTATTATTCGTGTCAGGGTAAAATAAAAGATTACATATATATATGATAAAATTACTGTAGTATTTTTATAGAAAGTAATTTATTCATGTCTCTTTTACAATATAATAAAACATTGTTGCATGGAATTAATCAGAAACCGTTCGCATAACTAATTAAACTTAATATATAAATTGTGATAAACCTTATAAGATAAGCTATATTGATAAGCTTTATCAATTTATAAATTGCCTTGTAAGCTTTATCAATTTATAAATTAATAAAGCTTACAAGGCAAACTTAGTCGTAACTAAAAGAATGCCACTCAGTGGCAAACGTGCTATAATTGCAGGGAAAGGACTGAATAAATTAGGCACATTAACAGCGGTTAAACCTATAGTGTCCTGAACTTCAAAACCATGAAGGTTTTCGTTAAATCCTATAGTATACAGGTTTTTATAGATTAAACACAAATCATTGTTTTCGTTACATAAAATTTTGAGTATAACACCAAATTTAGGAAGACTATCCAAAATATCAATAACCACACAGAAATTATGTTTGTATGTTACACCACCTATGTGAACTTAGCACCCGACTTTTATAAAAAAATTTTTTTATATGTGCATTCGATTACGCTCGGTTTGTACCCGATTGTACCACATGTTATTTCGTTTGTACCTCAAAGGGGCGAGAGTTACAGAGGATTAAAAAATCATCAGCACCCCACTTTGAGATACAATAATCTTTCAAATGCCATTCGATTAAGCATCGTTTGTACTCGTTTGTACCCTCACGGGGGTGAAAATACGGGGTGTGTGTGAAGCTAGCGTCTCATTTTGCGGAAACTCACAAATTATTGAGAGTTCTGACTTCCTTTTCAATAGTTCTAGAGTTCCTGATAGTTTAAACAAATAGTTCTGGCCTTTAAAGCCAAAAAACGCGCAAGTACAAACTGAGACGCTAGGTTCACGCAGCGTCTCACTTTGTCCTACACAAGTTCCACCACTGTATCTCATCAGATTTTGCGAGATCTATAGTTCTATAACAGTTCTATAAAGAGTTCTGCCATATAAAAGCAAAAAAATTAATTATAAGGTAATAAAAAAAAATTTCAATGTAACGAGTATACCAAGTTGAGACGCCAGTTGAAATCTCGGATTTCCGGTTTATGTAAAATATTTTTCGAGTAGTTCTGAGCATATTGGAGCATTTTTTAAAGAGTTTCCGAGCGTTAGAATATTTGTTTTATATTTTAAAAAATTAATATTAACCGAAAAGTAATCATGACGGAAAACGATGAAACGCTGTGCGCAATCTCGGAATTCCAGTTTATATAAAATATTTTTCGAGTAGTTCTGAACATATAGAAGCATTTTCTAAACAGTTCCCGGCATGAGCAATGTTGTATAATTTGAAAAAAATTAATAACGCTCGAAAGTCAGGAATTTATCGAAAATAGGGTGAGACGCTGGCCGTATTTCGACAGTTCTGCGGGTTTTATTATAATTTTCGTGTAGTTCTGAACGTGTTCTAACGTTTTCTAAAGAGTTCTGGCGATAAGCATTTTTAAATCATTTTTTAAATAATTTTTATCGCCCGAGAAAGACGCATTTACGGGTATATGGGTGAGACGCTGTAGGAAATCTCGGAGTTCTGGCTTATATAAAATATTTTTCGTTCAGTTCTAAGTGTATTGAAGCAATTTCTAAAGAGTTCCGGGCATTGGCAATGTTGTATAATTTTTAAATAAATTAATAACGCTCGAAAATCGGGAATTTATTGAGAATAGGGTGAGACGCTGGCCGTATTTCGACAGTTCTGCGGGTTTTATTATAATTTTCGTGTAGTTCTGAACGTGTTCTAACGTTTTCTAAAGAGTTCTGGCGATAAGCATTTTTTAATCATTTTTAAAATAATTTTTATCGCCCGAGAAAGACGCATTTACGGGTATATGGGTGAGACGCTGTAGGAAATCTCGGAGTTCTGGATTATATAAAATATTTTTCGTATAGTACTAAGTGTATTGAAGCAATTTCTAAAGAGTTCCGGGCATTGGCAAAGTTGTATAATTTTTAAATAAATTAATAACGCTCGAAAATCGGGAATTTATCGAGAATAAGGTGAGACGCTGGCCGTATTTCGATAGTTCTGCGGGTTTTATTAAATAAAAAATGATTAAAAAATGCTTATCGCCAGAACTCTTTAGAAAACGTTAGAACACGTTCAGAACTACACGAAAATTATAATAAAACCCGCAGAACTGTCGAAATAATTAATTTTTTTCAAATTATACAACATTGCTCATGCCGGGAACTGTTTAGAAAATGCTTCTATATGTTCAGAACTACTCGAAAAATATTTTATATAAACTGGAATTCCGAGATTGCGCACAGCGTTTCATCGTTTTCCGTCATGATTACTTTTCGGTTAATATTAATTTTTTAAAATATAAAACAAATATTCTAACGCTCGGAACTCTTTAAAAAATGCTTCAATATGCTCAGAACTACTCGAAAAATATTTTACATAAACCGGAAATCCGAGATTTCAACTGGCGTCTCAACTTGGTATACTCGTTACATTGAAATTTTTTTTTATTACCTTATAATTAATTTTTTTGCTTTTATATGGCAGAACTCTTTATAGAACTGTTATAGAACTATAGATCTCGCAAAATCTGATGAGATACAGTGGTGGAACTTGTGTAGGACAAAGTGAGACGCTGCGTGAACCTAGCGTCTCAGTTTGTACTTGCGCGTTTTTTGGCTTTAAAGGCCAGAACTATTTGTTTAAACTATCAGGAACTCTAGAACTATTGAAAAGGAAGTCAGAACTCTCAATAATTTGTGAGTTTCCGCAAAATGAGACGCTAGCTTCACACACACAAATACGGGATATCGAAAATTCGTATAAGGGTAACTTTGTCATTTTTAGAGATATTTTAAATCCGCAAGCGGGTGCTGTTTCGGAATCGTTTGTACTCGTTTGTACCACCGCCGGTTTCGTTTGTACTCTTAAGGGGGTGATTGTACCGAAGTTTCAAAATAAGGGTAAGAGCTATCTTCGCCGTTTTTAGAGATATTTTAAATCCGCAAGCGGGTGCTGTTTCAGAATCGTTTGTACTCGTTTGTACCACCGCCGGTTTTGTTTGTACTCTTAAGGGGGTGATTGTACCGAATTTTCAAAATAAGGGTAAGAGAGCTTCGCCGTTTTTAGAGATATTTTAAATCCGCAAGCGGGTGCTGTTTCGGAATCGTTTGTACTCGTTTGTACCACCGCCGGTTTCGTTTGTACCCTTAAGGGGGTGATTGTACCGAATTTTCAAAATAAGGGTAAGAGCTATCTTCGCCGTTTTTAGAGATATTTTAAATCCGCAAGCGGGTGCTGTTTCGGAATCGTTTGTACTCGTTTGTACCATCGCCGGTTTCGTTTGTACCCTTAAGGGGGTGATTGTACCGAATTTTTAAAATAAGGGTAAGAGCTATCTTCGCCGTTTTTGGAGATATTTTAAATCCGCAAGCGGGTGCTGTTTCGGAATCGTTTGTACCCCTTTGTACCACCAGCAGTTTTGTTTGTACCCTAAGGGGTACATTTTTTATTTTTTTTGCTTAAACTTTTTAATTTTTTTATTTGGTAATTATATAGAATAACTAACACAGCTCGGATTACTTTGACCTTGACATATGTGACCTTCAAAAGTTTTTAGCCGGCGGTCGTTATTCGTTAAAAAGTTATTAACAAAAAAAGTTTGGAAAAGATAGCAGCTATTTTGAGTATTGGAAGGCATAAATAACTAATATATATATGTCGAAATAGTTCATGCATACACTTTCCACGCGAAATATTATTTCGGCGTATAGATTAGTGACGCGCTTTAAACACTTAAATACTTTTAAAGCGCGTCACTAACCTACATAGGTTAGTGACGCGCTTTAAATAGTTAAATACCAAATATCTGCTTTAATGAAAATCACAACTTTAAAATAATACATTCAATTTTAATTACTTATTGGATTCATATTAAGATCTAACATATTTCTCTATGGAAAACGCTGAAACTGTACACACGGCTGCGTCGCATTTGCTGCAAAGAATAAAAAACAATATACTTATTTGCTGTAGTTATCAATTAATATTAAAAGAATTATCACATGATTTGCGTGGAAAGTGTATGTGTGAACTATTTCGACATATATATATATATATATGGGGCATTCTCCGTGAAATCAGACACCCCCCCTGTCCAAAAATTGGGGTCACCTAAAAAATTCTTTTGGGGCTCATTTTACAGCTACACATATGTAGTTTTAGTTGAGCTGTGGCCTTTTGAAAAATCAACATGGCGGACCCCAATATGGTGGTCGAAGTCTGCGGGTAACGAGGTACGACAGATGAAATCGTTACTTGGAAGTTACAGACTGTCATAGAAAAATGTGTTAATGTGTTTATTTAGTAGTTAGCATTGAATCCATAAAAAAAATAAATTTTTAGTTTGTCCAAAACCAATATGGCGGCCAAATTATCCGTGAAATGCTAAAAAATAACTATTTCGTTCTTTAAAAGTTACAAACTGCGTTCAATTTTCATGAAAATTTATATCATGATACATTTTAAGATGTTGATCGTAAATTAACAATTGGGACATCGTATTTGAATATAACGAAACCCAATATGGCGGCTGTATATTCGAAAAATGCTAAAAAATAATGACGTCAATATTCAAATCATACAAACTCTTTTCAATTACACATTTTGTTGTCAGATTTGTGGTCTATCAGATCTAGTTTACAAGATACGGCATATATGCCTTAGGATCTGAACAAGTCCATAAACCGATAAAAAATCATCTCATTTGTTAACTTAAGTACATTTCTGGTTACACTGGTCGACAAAATATGAACTTTTTCTCTATTTTGACATTGAATAAGTAAGTGAAGGCAAGACAGGTAGTTTTTCGAGCCAGTGAAGTCAAGAGAGACAGACTGTCCGGCCAGTAAAGGCAGGAGAGACAGATTGTCCGGCCAGTGAAGGCAGGAGAGACAGATTGTCCGGCCAGTGAAGGCAGGAGAGACAGACTGTCCGGCCAGTGAAGGCAGGAAAGACAGATTGTCCGGCCAGTGAAGGCAGGAGAGACAGACTGTCCGGCCAGTGAAGGCAGGAGAGACAGATTGTCCGGCCAGTGAAGGCAGGAGAGACAGATTGTCCGGCCAGTGAAGGCAGGAGAGACAGACTGTCCGGCCAGTGAAGGCAGGAGAGACAGATTGTCCGGCCAGTGAAGGCAGGAGAGACAGACTGTCCGGCCAGTGAAGGCAGGAGAGACAGATGAAGACTACAGTAGAATGATAGTTCCTTCTTGTAAGAAGTATTGGTAAGTAGTTCTGCAAAAAACTGATTAATATTTGAAGACACTTTAAAGTGACTAGAAATCGTGAGAAAAACTAAAAAAAAATGCCAGCAATAAATAGCCGCCTGAAAAGTAGTCGTGAAAACGACTGTTTGCGAACACCCGAACTCAACTTACTGCAAGCAGTAGTTGTGAAAACAACTGCCAAAAACTGTTTGCAGTAAATCGCCGCCCGAGAAGTAGTCGTGAGAACAATTGTTTAAGTGTTTACGAACAATAGTTGTGAAAATAACTGTTTGCAGAAACTGTTTTAGAACGTTTTCCTCATAGAGGAAGCTTTGTTTTCGTTTAAAATGTCTGTCTGTATGTATGTATGTGTGTGTGTATGTGTGTATGTGTGTAAGTGTGTATGTGTATGTGTGTATGTGTGTGTGTATGTGCCAAATTTTTAATATCTTAATGAGAGACTAGCGACGAGGAAATACTGCAGCGCTCAATTAAGTGATAAATAACACAAGTTTGTAAGTTTGAAAAAACGATCACTGTTTTAATCTGTTTTTCAAAATCTAGCGGCCATATTTGATCAAGCACGTTCAAATTTTGTCACCGCAATAACGAAATCATAGTCAAAAATAAAAAAATTATGAAAATTCTTAAAAATTTAAGAAAGTAAATAAAAAAAACAATTAAAAAATACCGTAACACTCAAATTAATAATAATTAGAACGAGTCTGTATAATTTGAATATTGACGTCATTATTTTTTAGCATTTTTCGAATATACAGCCGCCATATTGGGTTTTGTTATATTCAAATACGACGTCCCAATTGTTAATTTATGATCAACATCTTAAAATGTATCATGATATAAATTTTCATGAAAATTGAACGCAGTTTGTAATTTTTAAAGAACGAAATAGTTATTTTTTAGCATTTCACGGATAATTTGGCCGCCATATTGGTTTTGGACAAACTAAAAATTTATTTTTTCCATGAATTCAATGCTAACTACTAAATAAACACATTAACACATTTTTCTATGACAGTCTATAACTTCCAAGTAACGATTTCATCTGTCGTACCTCGTTACCCGCAGACTTCGGCCACCATATTGGGGTCCGCCATGTTGATTTTTCAAAAGGCCACAGCTCAACTAAAACTACATATGTGTAGCTGTAAAATGAGCCCCAAAAGAATTTTTTAGGTGACCCCAATTTTTGGACAGGGGGGGTGTCTGATTTCACGGAGAATGCCCCATATATATATATATATATATATATATATATATATATATATATATATATATACCGGGTTTTTCAGACCACCCGTCCCACCCTTTTAAAACGTAGGGATGCACTTGTATACGAAAAAATGGCTTAGACAAAATTTGCATGGTTTCGAGGGATCTATCTGGCGGTGACCTTGAATTTGACCTTGAGGTCGATTTTGGGCATAAATCAAGGTCAAAGTAGTGTTTTTCAAATGTAAACCTGTATTTATGAGTTCAGAAATGAAAAGAGCGGAAAATTTCACATTCGAATAAGTTATTAAGTCAAGGTCAAAAATATCCTCAGAGGTCGTGTGGAGGTTAAGTTTCGTTGTTTCAAATTTCAAATTTTCGTTGTTAAACGATTAATTTTATTCTTCTTACGATCGCTTACGACCACCTTACGATCGCTTACGACTGCCTTACGACCACCCTACGACCGCTTAGGACCAACTTACGACCGTTTATTACAATCTTACGACTACCTTGTGATTGTTGACGACTGGCTTACAACCGACGTACGATAACTTTGTGACCTGCTTACAACCGTGTTGCTTATAAAAAATGTAAATTGTGACGAGTTGCGTAATACTATCAATTCTAAGCTTTAACTTTTAGGAAGGGTATGTAAGGGTGCTTTTTCGTGACAATTACTTTGTGTCTTCTTCTGAATACAGCAAATTTTCGTAGTTTCTACTACCAGCAACTCTGCTGCTGGAGATGCTGATCGTGAACCAGCCTCTCGCAGATCCTCGTCTGCTCTCGCGCCAGGCCGCAACACTGCTGAGCCAAATGGGCACGTGCGCAAAGGGTCTGATAGGTGGCTGGCATCGCCAGCGAGGCGTCGATTTGAGTCTGCAGGTCGACATCGGAACCGTAATCTATACTCGGCGTGGGCGGGAGGCTACTCTCAATGGCGGCCTTGCTGAACAGATCGGATTCGTGTCGGTTCCAGCCGAGTAGGAGCACACGCGTGCATGTGGTTCCAAGCACTCGCCTCCGCTCATGAGTAGCACCTGATGCGCCGCTACCACACCACATTCCCTCTCGATCGCCTCCATCAGCTGACTGACACTTTGCAGTGCCAGCTTGATGTCGAAGGTGATGGTGGTGCCGGTATCAACCGACGCTGAGGCATAATAATTAGAGGATTATTATTAATTTGTAAGTATGCCTTACTCGATCGTAAGGTGGTTTTAAGCGGTCGTAAGAAGAATAAAATTAATCGTTTAACAACGAAAATTTGAAATTTGAAACAACGAAACTTGACCTCCACACGACCTCTGAGGATATTTTTGACCTTGACTTAATAACGTATTTGAATGTGAAATTTTCCGCTCTTTTCATTTCTGAACTCATAAATACAGGTTTACATTTGAAAAACACTACTTTGACCTTGATTTATGCCCAAGGTCGACCTCAAGGTCAAATTCAAGGTCACCGCCAGATAGATCCCTCGAAACCATGCAAATTTTGTCTAAGCCATTTTTTCGTACAAGTGCATCCCTACGTTTTAAAAGGGTGGGACGGGTGGTCTGAAAAACCCGATATATATATATATATTAGTCATTTATGCTTTCCAATACTCAAAATATCTGCTATACTTTCCAAACTTTTTTTTGTTAACAGCTTTTTAACGAATGACGACCGCCGGCTAAAAACTTTTGAAGGTCACTCAGGAAGGTGATCTTGACAACATATGTCAAGATCAAAGTAATCCGAGCTGTGTTAGTTATTCTATATAATTACCAAATAAAAAAATTAAAAAGTTTAAGCAAAAAAAAATAAAAAATGTACCCCTTAGGGTACAAACAAAACTGCTGGTGGTACAAACGGTTACAAAAGATTCCGAAACAGCACCCGCTTGCGGATTTAAAATATCTCTAAAAACGGCGAAGATAGCTCTTACCCTTATTTTGAAAATTCGGTACAATTACCCCCTTAAGGGTACAAACGAAACCGGCGGTGGTACAAACAAGTACAAACAATTCCGAAACAGCACCCGCTTGCGGATTTAAAATATCTCTAAAAACGGCGAAGATAGCTCTTACCCTTATTTTGAAAATTCGGTACAATTACCTCCTTAAGGGTACAAACGAAACCGGCGGTGGTACAAACGAGTACAAACGATTCCGAAACAGCACCCGCTTGCGGATTTAAAATATCTCCAAAAACGGCGAAGATAGCTCTTACCCTTATTTTGAAAATTCGGTACAATCACCTCCTTAAGGGTAAAAACGAAACCGGCGGTGGTACAAACGAGTACAAACGATTCCGAAACAGCACCCGCTTGCGGATTTAAAATATCTCCAAAAACGGCGAAGATAGCTCTTACCTCTATTTTGAAAATTCGGTACCATCACCCCCTTAAGGGTACAAACGAAACCGGCGGTGGTACAAACGAGTACAAACGATTCCGAAACAGCACCCGCTTGCGGATTTAAAATATCTCTAAAAATGACAAAGTTACCCTTATACGAATTTTCGATATCCCGTATTTTCACCCCCGTGAGGGTACAAACGAAACAAAAAGCGGTACAAACGAGTACAAACGATGCTTAATCGAATGGCATTTGAAAGATTATTGTATCTCAAAGTGGGGTGCTGATGATTTTTTAACCCCCTGTAACTCTCGCCCCTTTGAGGTACAAACGAAATAACATGTGGTACAATCGGGTACAAACCGAGCGTAATCGAATGCACATATAAAAAAATTTTTTTATAAAAGTCGGGTGCTAAGTTTACATAGGTTGTTACACCTTTATGCTGTACCCAGGCAACTTTCATGCATTTTCCCATGAAACTAGGGGATAAAGAAGATTTGAATGAATGAAATCCATGAATTTGAGAAATGTGATCAGTACAAAGAATAGGCCCCATCTTCTGATTTTCACATAATATTGCTGTAGATAAAAATTTGTGACATAAACTAAGCTGCTCTTTTACGGCTAATGTATGAGTAATATTTTTGCGGGAACAAGTTGCATTTGCAGCAAGTTTAAGTAGACGATTTTTTTATTCAAACCGCATAACACTCAAATGAGACAGAAGCCCGCTTTTTTTCATTATTGTTTTATAATGAGTCATATTGTGGTGTTTATATTTAAGATTATCATGGAAAAGGTGAAGATATTTTTTATGGTGTTCTTCTACTAGCACTCCTAATAACTCAGTACATTCCTTCTGAAGAGATTTAGCATTAACAATGTCATGTATCTTACGAAGAATCAAGAAATATTGCCATACATTATCATGAAGGACATCTTCACCAAGATGAAAAGGAAACAGTAGTATAAAATTACTCATTTCACTAGCCGAAAATTTTAAATCCTTTTTCCTTATTTCATCATCAGTTATGGGAGGTGGCTTGTTTGTTATGTCATTGCAGCCATAATCAAATGCTTTCAGCCGTTCATTTAGACAGGACAAAGAAATTTGTTTTGTGTTAATTATGTAATAATACAGAATATGAGCCATTTCATATTTATATACGCCCTCATCCAAATCATGCATTTTGTCTACCGCAGCATTAGAAGTAACATGGAAATTATCTATTTTGTTCCATACATTATTTTGTTTGATGCCGCACTCTGTTAGATGTTTAGTTTCTACGTCTTTATTATAATTTGTTTCAGTTCGTAATAAATTTTCTTTTTCAACGGAGCATGAATGAGCTTCATTTCGTGACATTTTGCATAAACGACAGTGTACGTAGTATGTGGCATTGAAGCCTCCTGCAAAATCTAACGCTGAATTTAACCCCAAATTGTCTCCCAAGATTAAGCCTAAAGCAAAAAATACTTGAACAACACCTGTCTTGGTCTCAATATGCAAACCCTCTTTCTGTAAATAATTGATTTCATCTACGAGAATACCGAAGACATTAGTATTATCAAATTGACTTCTATCCGCAGAATGGAACAGTAAAGCAAGGAAAATGTTGGTCAATAGAGAAGAAAACTGAGGAGGTAAACATGGTATAGAATAGAAAACAGCGCCAAGTTTTTGAACAGTAGCATGAGAACCGAGGGCGTTATTAACTTCTAAGTCATCAAAGAAAAAAAAGAGGAATAACGATTTTATTCTTATAATGGAGTTGCATTTTCATTTGCCATATCTCACCTTGAATAAAATTTAAAAACACTTCTTTCTCTTCCTGTACACTATCCATATAATGGAGAATAGTTTCCAATACTCCAGGAAGAGATAGAAACTGTTGCATAACTTTCCTTATAGGTATAAACTTAGCTTTAACATCGCACGTATCTTTTGTGATATGACCTTGAATGAGCTTCTCATCAAAGCGACTTCCAACTATATAATCTATTGTTTCTATATAATGTCCACTGTTCTTCATTTTTTGCAGTCTTTGGTATTCTGTTTCCATATTTCTAAAAGGTTCTTTAAGAATTTCCAATCCTTTCTCTATCGCAGTCAATACATTTTTATTCAAGATCACATTTTCCAAATTGTTTATAATTGAAGGTATTAAAAGTGACGAAATGTTATTGAGAAGATCATGGGTTTCATCCACTATGTTTTGAACAATACTACGTGGAAGACTCGGAGTGGCATAAAGCTTAGTTATGAAATATAAAGCAAAGTCTTGTACCCTACTCAAAATATTTTCATCATATATATATTTTCGGAATTATCACTATTGATCGCATTCTGACAATCAGCAACAGCGACTATCTTCATATTTTGACATGAGGCATGCTACCACAATCAATATCAAGATTTGTTTTAAATCTGTTAGTAGAATGTGATATGGCGGGAACTTTATGAAATGAAATCAAGTGTCTACGAAAGGCACGCCATCCTTTAAAATCTCTACAACATTTTTCTTCTTGACACATAATTTTCTTATTTACAAGCCATCGATGACTCATTTGAATATGAAGATAGAGTGCTTTAACGGACAGAAATGGATCATGCTTACAATCTTTTATAATACAGCGAGACATGATAACAATCACCACGAGGAACATGTATTAAAATTAAAACTTGCATTAACCAAATTAAAGAAAAAGGAACTATAACTGCTTCTTACTGTCGAAGAATATACTAAAGAAAATAAACTGATAAATAAAATATAATAATTCTCTCACGACAACTCAAGTCATTTATATAGAGTATATGCTATATATCAACATAGCCATAAAAATAAAATAATGAATTTTTCTAAAATTTGTAATATTTATATTGTTACATGTTTGAGATCGTGACAAACGGCATCTCGAGGGCCGCGTTCGGTTGCCTGTCAGCGCATGCACGCTTGCGAGAATTAATATTCGCGTTAAATATCGCCTAAGAGTTACCTCGGTAACATTCAGTATAGCATGGAATCTTCGTGATTAGCATTCTGACTTTAACTTTGTTTTCAATAATAAGGTCAAGCTTTGTTCGACGGTCCGTACGACTTATTTGCGCTCACACAAGGGAAAGATCCATGCTATACACAAAGCCGGCAAAAACATGCAACGATCGTCGAGTTGAACTATGAAGCAGGCACGGTGACGTAGGTCGCCGAGGGCCAATCACCTTCCCGAAAATGAGTAGAAATTGCTAGAAAGAGCCTCGTTTCGGGAGGTGAAGCTCGTTGCCGTGCCGCGGCGAGTCGAGTTCGCTTTCGGCTTTTTCACTCGTGACACGAATCGATATACGACCGCCTTGCACACCGCTAAGTTACACCGCTTTCCGCGAGGAAATATTTTCTGCTTGCCATCGCCGCTTGCTTATCTAACGCCTGTGCGTGCTACCGCTTTCCACGTTTTCTGAAAAACGACTCTGTAAATACCTGCAAATAGAACATTATAAACTTTTAATTTTGATTACGTGCTGTGAATTATTCTTGTGGCTGTCCTTCACCTCGCGTCTTCCCGCGCAACCTTGCGCTCTCGCACATTTTACAAAAGAAAACAAGAAAAACATCTTATTTTTCGGATAAACATTTTAATTGCTTACTGACTTGAGGTATTGTTTTGTCCCACTGTGTATGTAAGTTATACAATGCCAATTGCAAAAAATACCAGATAGCCTCACTCTGAGGGGAATATTCGGCATGCAAAGCATGTACGCATTTAAAACACACATCCACTGCCGTGTGAATGTTATCAAATCTATAATAGTTCTTATCAATTACTACATAAAAATCCTTGCACAGTGATACAGTAGATCCCACAGCGATAACAAGTGGTTGAATCTTGGTTTTCATGTGTTGAGCTCTGCTTCTAATTCGTTCTACGTTTGGCACCAAATCATTCATTACCTGAATAGAATAACTTTGTAAGAGGACAAATACAAATATTAAATAAAATGAAATAAATAAAAAATAAACAAACATCTTTGTTAATGTTTGTCGCAAGTATACAGTTTCAAATAATTTACCTTTACATGAAGAATGAATCCATCTATCATTTCCTGAGTAGTAGGTTTCCATCTCTTTCCATTTGTTAGTGGCACAGGAACTGGAGTAAAGAGATGTCCCAATTTTAAGAGAAGATTTAAGTGACAATTATCTAAAAAAGCAAAGTAAAATTTTTAATAATAAAGGTTGACAGGAGATAAGGAAAAGTATCAATCATATAAAAAACAAACAAATTAAACACATTTGCAATGTGAGATGTGTAATCTTATGTATGTACACATAATAAAAATTGTACGAATTAAAATTATGTGTATACACATAATAAAATGCGGAATTATTTTTATGTCAGACATAATTTTAATGCATCCAATTTTTATTATGTCAAGACATAATTTTAATTCATTCAATTTTTATTATGTCTAGACATAATTTTAATTTGTCCAGTTATTATTATGTCTAGACATAATTTTAATTCAACGAATTTTTATTATGTCATGACATAATTTTAGTTCTGCCGCTATCAAATTATACACGATAATCGCAACGGTTATAAAAATCAATTGCAGCACCATTTTGGCATCACGTCTCATGATAAAAGTGCAAATGAAGTCAATGACACCACTTGTTCTGAAGATTCTGTTATGCATACATCTGCATCTTCTGTAACTTTAGACAAAAAGGAATTCAATATTATTATATCTGCAGAAAAATGGCAGATAATGAAACCTATGAAGAAATTGAAAATCAAACGAACTTACCTGTAAGTGACGTTCGATTGTAATTATATGAGAGTCTCGTTCGAAGGGATTACACATAGGTAGTACCGCTACTTCCGCTAGGCTGAGTCACAAGATTTAGAGAGTATAGAGTAAAGCTTTTTCTATGGTACGCGCCCTTGACGGCCGTTACATCTTCATAATTTTCAGAGCTATATAGACACTTGTTGACAAGAAAGGGGAAAAATTCGTGATTGGGAGGGTTTTTAAGGGTGGGTTGTAATCCCTTTGAACAAGACTCTCATATAATTACAATCGAACGTTACTTACAGGTAAGTTCGTTTGATTTTCAATTATATTTCAAGTCTCGTTCTTTGGGATTACACATAGATAGATGTTTAGAGTTACAAATTTAACTTTGAAGAATTTTTCCACCTTTTTTTTTATTTTGTAAAAAAGAATTTAAAAAAAATAAACAATATGACAAAGAAAAATACACACATATATATACGTATATGTGTTTTAACGATCTCCTAAAACTGTTGAAGCAAACACACCTCGATCAGAAGAAATCGGTCTTTTGTAGAATCTGGCGAAGACCTCTGATTGTCCTGACCAACTGGCTGTTTTACGTATTATATTTATATCTATTCCTTTTCGATCAGCTGCCGAAGTCGCAGCGTGTCGTGTACTGTGAGCTGTAAATCGTGTGTCAATTCCAGCTTTGTCTAAGGCACTCTTTTATCCATCTACTGACGGATTGTGAGTTCGCTGCCTGATGAGGTTTATTTATAGTAATAAATAAATTTTTCTCACTTTTCCTCAAGTCTTTGGTTGCTGCCAAGTAACGAATAATGGCTTTTGCCACACATGCCTTTGATCTCTCTTTGAAGAAAGGCAAAAAGAACTTTGGTTGATCCACTCCTACTTTCGAAGTTTTAATTGCCTCAGTTATTGTTATCTGGACTCCTTCTTGTGAGATAAAAATATTGTTGATTTTTATTAACGCCAAAGTCTGAACTCTATGTGCGGTTGCCAATGCCATTAGAATTACTAGTTTGTAAGTCAATTGTTTTAAATTCCAGGGTCTCGAGAGGTTCTAACTCTTCTGCCCATCTCAAAACTACTTCAATATCCCAAATCGAGTCATATTTCGCTTTTGTAGGTCGTAATTTGAATACACCTTTGAAGAAACGAGTCATTATTGGATTGTTCGAGGAATCATCGAGACTGATGAGTGATATTGCTGATCTCTCGGTGTTGAGAGTACCGTAAGAGGCTCCATTGTCAAAACGTTGAGATAAATACTGTAACACAGCTTCAATACCCGCCTGGAAAGGATCCAATCTGAATTTTTTGCAAAAATTCCACCAGTTTTTTAAACCAGAATTATATTGACGTAATGTTGAGTCTGTTAAAGATGAAATCAAAATGTTGATGGCATTTTCAGACAGGTTCTTCTTTCTGTATGCTATCCGCATAATTTTCCTGCAACCAGGGAAAGATGACTTGCCAGGAGGTGTTTCAAGGACCTGCAGGGAGATAATAAGAGATCAGGTGATGGTGAAAAAATTTCTGGTTTATCCATAAGCATAGACATAAATACAGGATACCAAGGCTGGGAAGGCCAATTTGGTACAACTAAAATACCACACGCCTTATTCATTTCTTATTTTCTGTAATACTTTTAGTATTACGGAAAAGGGCGGAAAGGCATAGAATTCCAAATTTTTCCAATCCAGTGTAAACGCATCAATGGTCCATGCCTCTGGATCTCTTTTCCAAGAACAGAATTTATTTATCTTGGTGTTACTTCTTGAGGCAAATAAATCAATCTCTGGGTAACTCCATCTGTTCACAATTTTTTTGAATGCGAAATTTGCCAATTCCCATTCTGTATCAATGTTTGTTCTTCTCGATTCCCTATCAGCGTCTGTATTCTCTTGTGAAGGTATATAAGAGGCGACTATCCAGATTTCCCTTTCTTCACACCACTGCCAAATATTTCTAGCTAAACGATTTAATGTAGGATATTGAATGCCCCCCATTCGATTTATATAAGCTAAAGCAGTTGTATTGTCCACTCTGAGCAAGATCTCACATTTACGACAATTTGAAGCAAAACATTTTAAAGCATAGAAAGCTGCAATTAACTCCAGGTGGTTGATATGTAGCTTTCGTTCTGACGCTGTCCAAAAACCATTAGTATGAGAATAGTTACAACTAGCTCTCCAGCCTGTAAGAGAGGCGTCTGAAAAAATTTCCTTTTTCGAATTTAAGATGCCTTATCGGTTGTTTTGCAATAGGGATATTCTTCTTCCACCATTTCAAGTCTAAATGTGAGCTATTTGATATCAACATGGTTTTTTCAAAATCTTGATCTTGCACAATTAAAGCCATAAATTTTTCTCTTTCTAATACCTTGGTATAGAGTAAACCATAAGAAACCGCTGGAGCAAGCAGCTATCAATAGTCCTATTAAACTCGCAAAAGTCACGTATTTTACAAGACTTCTTATGTAAGAAAATTTCTATTAGACTTACTAATCTTTTCCTTTTTTCTTGGGTTAGCTCTAAGGTCATTTGACTCGAATTAATAATGAATCCTAAAAATTTACATTGTGTCGCCGGAATATTCATACTCTTTTCTTTATTGATCAAAAAACCTAAAGATTCGAGCACTCTTTTAGTGATTGTTACGTTTTTCATGCAAGATTCGTAAGTTGATCCTATACAAAAAATATCGTCTAGATACCTTGTTGAAATTAAACCTTGTTCTCTTAATATATTATCCACGGGTTTCATTACTTTGGTAAAAACAAATGGACTGGTACATAAACCAAAAGGGAGGCACGTGAATTCGTAAAGCGTACCTTTGAAAATAAAGCGTAAAAATTTTCTGCTATTTTTATCAATATTTACTAAAAAATAAGCGTCTCTAGATCTAATGTACACATAAACGAATTTTTTGAGATAAGCTTTGTTGCTGTTCTTAAGTCTTCAAGTTTAAAATGAGACGTTTTAATAAATTTGTTTAAATCTTTTAAGTTTAAAATAAAACGTTTTGAACCATTGGGTTTTGGAACTAAAAAATATGGCGAAATAAATTGACCTTGAATTGGTTTACATTCTTTTATAGCCCCACTAGCTTTTAATTTAAAAATTGCCTCCTCTAAGTCTTTTTCTTCTCTTTAGAAAAATTATTACCAGTAAAAACTCTACTTTGATAAACAGGATGATTAAAAATTATTTTATATCCTTTAATACACTCAAGAACAAATTTGTCGTGTGTAATCGCCGCCCAGGCTTGGTAAAAATTTTTAAACGTCCAGCAGTATATCTTACGTCTTCAACTATTGTTGTTTTTCTTGCTGGGTGGGTTGAGTCTTGGCTTGAGGAGTCTGTTTGGTTTGTTGTACTGTTGGTTCTTCGAGAACTTCGAGGGCGTCTGTGACGTCCTGTAGCCCTGGTTCGACGTTCCCGGTCTCGAGTAAGGGCTTCTCCAGTTTAAATTACGTCCTGTGTACTTGAAATTGGGTTTTTTGGAGACAGTTGAAGATACAGGGGCCTTCTGGACTTTAATTTCTTTTCCAAGTTTTTCCATAGATTTTGCAGACTTAATTACTTCTCCTAGTTTATCTCCGTAGAGAAATTCACCCGGAGTGGTTTTTTGAAGCAAATCCTTGACTTGTTTAGTCAACGCGGGAGCAATAAAAGCTTTCCTGGCTGATGAAATTTGGAAATGAAGTTGAGTTAACAACTTCCCAGTGTCAGCTAGTCGCTCCAATAACTTCATCCTATCAATAGGCTCCTCCTCATCCTTCAGAATCATCGTAATTGCTTCTCCTAAGGCTGCGAGTGCTGTCCCAGCAAAATTTTGTTCCTGAATAAACAGATTATCTCGTTTAGTGCCAGCTTCGTTCAACGTAGCTGCGACTACATCGTTTAAGGCAGGAGCTTCCAAGGAAAGATTTCCTTTTCTGGAATATTTGGCCAGAACCTCCGTTTTTGTTTCTTTGGTCAAACCTTCTTTCAGCCCATTTTGACCATCTGGACACCAAATCTGGATGAAGATCAATGTCTTTCTGTTTTCCACTTTCTGGGTCTTCCCCAAGAACTTTTTTAGTCTCTTCATCCTAACTGTTTCGTCTCAACGACCGTGTTGTTAACCTCATCTGACGTCTTACCCGAAAGTGTCGAAATTACTTCCATAACCTCACTTTCAGTGTCTGCGGCCTGAGCCGTTGATTTGGACTGATCACACGGTACTTGTCCATTAGCATCGTTGTCCTTAGACGAAAAAATGCTTTTTAAATCGTCATTGGATGCGTCATGTACAGAGAGGTTATCGACCTGTCTGTTATTCAGGACGATTTTTCATTATTCGACTTGAGGGCTGAATCGTCTGAAAACAGACATAGATTCAAGTAAAGCACTGGTTGTTATTGCCTTCCTTCGTGCAAAAGTCACCAGCCATAAAGCGCAAACGTGTCTCATCATTCATTACGAGAACACGAAGCCAATATCCTCAAGGAAAAATAATATCAAAGAAAAAGAAACAGATTTACCTGAATCGGACACGTCGACGGACTGTTTTCGTTTGATTTTCTTTTCTTACCTCCTCAATTTTTTGAGGATTTTCTCGTCTGACTCCTTGTCTCTACTTCTCTTCTTTCCTTTCCCCATCTTCCAGAGAAATTGGAAACACTTTTCCAAGGAAAATTGCTGACAAGGGCGAAAAACTCTCTTTCGATGTGTCTCTGTCGAGCACAAGAAACGTTATGAAGATGTAACGGCCGTCAAGGTGCGCAGGCGCGTACCATAGAAAAGCTTTACTCTATACTCTCTAAATCTTGTGACTCAGCCTAGCGGAAGTAGCGGTACTACCTATGTGTAATCCCGAAGAACGAGACTTGAAATATAACTAATGTTTATAATAAGATCAAGAGACACGGGCAGTGTCTCGCGCCAAGTATATACCCAAGTATATATACCGGAGCGAGACCGACCGTGACTCTTTTACGCGACGCGACGGGTTGCGAGTATACGAGATGTTAAGATCTCGATAACGAGTGAACGGATCAAGTTCTAAGTAGGCTTGATCGATAGCTTGGGGTCGAATTAAGGGGGGGGGTTTCTCTTATAATATTCCGCTACGTGCCCTACGAGCGGAGATATTGCGACGCAAAGTCAAAATGTGAAAATTTTATATTAAGATACTCCTCCTCCTCCTCCTTAACGCCGACGTCTTATATGACATATATATAATCAGAAATGTTACTTTCACTTTTTTGACACTGGCGGCTAGCGGCGTTAGTATCGCAGTGCAGTGCAGTGCAGACAGTGCGTTTAGCGCGCTGTGAGTCAGTTCATCAGTTAACCTATCTCGAGAGACACGGAGTACGGCGCGGAGCGAGACCGACCGTGACTCTTTACGCGACGCGACGATTAATTCAAGGTAATTGTTTTATGTAATTATCCTATAATTATCTTATTCTATATATTACTGTTTACACGAGGCGTTTCTGCCGCGCGATTACGGCCGCGCGTTAACGTTTGCACGAGCCGCACGCTGTTGCGAGGTAAGGTGCGACAACGCGCGCATACGCGCCTACGCGAAACGGCATGCAGTAACATCGTAATCGTGCCGGCGATATACTGAATTCGAATTGTTTCGTGCTTATCTGGAGATTTTGTATCCCTACATCGTGTTACCACCGCTGCCGGAAAAAAAGGTTTACGCTTGGCAGAAAAGTGACGACTGACACGTTTGATCCCGACTTCGTTGATCGCAGAAGAGCTGGACTCGAGGCACGTTTCCGATTTGCAATTATAAAAGTACTTATCGTGCGATGAATGTTGTACCCAATTATAACCTTAAATGAAGTTGTGCATACCAAGAACGTACATAAATAATAATATTAATTATTAGTTCGAAGCAGCATGGGCCCTGACAAACATATAGCAAACGGCACATCTCAACAAACGCGCATTGTGATAGATGCAGGAGCTGTCCCTACTTTCATTTTTTTACTTGCTTCTGAGTATGAAGATGTGCAGAAACAAGCTGTTTGGGCATTGGGTAATATTGCAGGAGATAGTCCCGAATGCAGAGATCATGTCTTAGCCAACGGTATCCTCACGCCGCTTCTACAGTACGTTTCTTTACATTTACAGTTTTCATGTAAATTATCGTCTAATATGTTATTAAGAAAAGTTAAACATAAAATACTCTTAGATACGCGTCGCGTAACATTATTATTACAAGCAATATCGCACTATTTTTTACAGACTGCTATCAAAGGTGACACGACTTTCCATAATCCGCAATGCGGTATGGGCATTATCAAATCTCTGTCGAGGAAAAATCCAGCACCGCCTTTTCCAAAGGTTGCACCATGTTTACCAGTGTTAGCACCATCTTCTCAATCATACTGACTTTGATGTACTCGCTGATGCTTGTTGGGCTCTTTCTTACTTGAGCGATGATCCAAATGATAAAAGATACAAGCTGTTATTATGCTGGCGTTTGCAGACGTCTCGTAGAACTTCTCATGTATGTTAAAATTTATATAAGATTTATTATGTAAGATTAATTTTATGTAAATGTGGATTACAATTGATGAAAATGTTTTCAGGCATGAACAAAATAACGTTATAAGCGCGGTTCTTCGTGCTGTAGGTAACATATAGTTACTGAAAATAATGTGCAAACGCAAGTTGTATTAAATTGCTCGCATTACCGTGTTTATTACATATCTTAAGTTCGCCACGGGAAAGTGTTTGTAAAGAGGCTTGCTGGACAGTCTCTAATATCACTGCCGGAAATCCCCAACAAATACAAGTACGTCTCAATCTTTCGAGCATAATAGCATAACTTTATTTATATACCATATACTAGCATGCCCCGTCGGGCTTTGCCCCTGAAGAACATGTGTATTAAGACACGCAAATAGTCTAAACCAAAGGATGATGTGGCTAATCTATATATCGTTTATAAATAAGTTTTCTTATATTTTTGATAAAAAGATATTAAGAAATTCGTGAAAACACCAAAAAGGTTAGGTTATAAAAACTATACAGTTTATAACACTCCTCGGGAAATTCTACCTCTGTTTTAAATACAATTCTTTAAAAGTCGATAAATTATTTCCAGAAAAATTCGTCAAACTTTTGATACCAGTTTCCAAAAAGATCGGTAACGAAAAATTATATACTTGATAGCACTTTCCGGTAAATTCAACTCCTACTTTATGTACAATTCTTTGAGATTTGGTCATTCGGAACCGGTTTCCAAAAAGATCGGTAACGAAAAATAGTAGATACACTTTATAGCATCTCCCGGGTTATTCTACCCGTACTTCATGTATAATTCTTTGAGATTCAATCAATTATTTCCCGAAAAATTGGAAAAATTAAAAAAACCGGTTTCCGAAAAGATCGGTAACAAAAACTGTACACATCATGGCGCTCCCCAGAAAATTCTACCCCTACTACATATACAATTCTTTAAGATTCGGTCAATAAATTCCCGAAAAATTGAAAAAATTTCGATACCGGCTTCCAAAAAGATCGGTAACGAAAAATTATACACTTTATAGCACTCCCCGGAAATTTCTATCCCTGTTTGGTCTATAATTCTTTGAGATTTAATCAATTATTTCTCGAAAAATTAGGAAAATTAGAAAAACCGGTTTCCAGAAAATTGGTAACAAAAAATTATACACATAGTGGAACTCCCCGGAAAATTCTACCCCTATTTCATATACTTTTGGTAAAAATTCGGTTCAGGGGTTTGGGCTGGGCGTTGATGAGTGAGTGAGTGAGTGAGTGAGTGAGTGAGTGAGTGAGTCAGTCAGGACATTTTCCTTTATGGGTGAATCTTAATGGATGCACCAACTTTTTACCATAGGAGATGAGTTACCAACCGCAACTGTAATGAACCGAACGATCCATAGGTGACACCAGCTTGAATCGACCGCTTCGATCGACGAGTAGAAGTGATGTACAGGCAAGTTAAAAACTGTGAATCAAATAACGTATATCGTATGTACATACTTTTCTAATATATCCAACTATCTTACGCATTTTTCTTTTTACATACAATTTTATTTAATAACACGATTTCTTATTATTCTCCATCTATGCGCAACGTATTTACCGCATGTACTACGTTTACGCGAGCGTTACTTTTGTAGTAACTTACAATAATTCACTCGTTTACGCAGAGTAAATTATCGTAAGTTACTACAAAATTTTCTTTACACGAAGGAATTATCAAAAGTTAAAACTGAATTCGAAACACGTAAAAAAGCTGCATGGGCAATTACAAATGCTACTAATGGCGGAACGGCCGACCAAATTCGATACCTCGCAATGCAAGGATGTATTCCGCCACTCTGTGACTTGCTGACTGTTATGGATGTCAAGATCGTTCAGGTCGCTTTGAACGGAATAGAGAATATTTTACGTCTGGGAGAACAAGATGCAACCATGCATAACGATCTCAATCCTTATGCAGTTCTTATTGAAGAATGTTATGGTAAAGTATCAATTAAATACAAGTTTTATATGAAAGATATGTCGATTAATAATTAACACGGTAGTAATCAATATCTCTTGTAATGTTTTAGGCCTAGACAAAATTGAATTCTTGCAATCTCATCAAAATATGGATATTTATCAAAGGCCTTCGATACTATTGAACGATTCTTTGGGTCTGAGAAAGAAGATACCAGACTTGTACCTTCAATCGATTCGCAAGGACAAGAATACCAGTTCACCGCACCAGATTCTTCCCAACTACCAGTGCAAGACTTTGAATTCTAATCATCTATCTTTCTTGATATAACTGTTTCATTTAATATTAAATAATATTAATGTTATTCGTTCTGCAGAAATTTACAATATTTTGACAATCGGTACGTCAATAGTAAACATTTTACATATTGATTTATATGAGCTGAGTTTATTTATGTTTTAAGAGAACCATAACTCACTATATAATCTGAGATGATTTATGTTTTCGAACCTACGTCAAATTTTGACAATGTCTGTGTTAGAGCCTTGAAACAATTTGTGTAGGAACACAAACTCATATCTGCATATATTTAGTATGAGACGTTCAGTTTTTAAAACATAAACTGACTGATGCAGAATTACGAAAAAAAAACTTGCATTACCCTGCAAGATACTAATTGAATGAATGAAGTACGCGACTATGTAGCCAACACGGACAACATTACGCAACGCGGTACTCATCTCCTTACTATACTAGATAGAAACATGACCAATTAAACTTTTTTACTGTAAATACGTATCTTGTAATTTTAAGGCTATTCTATACAGAGTGCCCTTAAAAAGCGAAGCAATAGTCATATCTGGCCGTCAACGCAACATTGCAACTGTTTGCAAGAATTGGTTGAAGTATTTGGTGTAATTTGTGATAGGCGTATGATTTGTACTGAGATACGTACAAAACATGTTTTAAATTGGTTTTCTTATGTTAAGTAATCGTGCGGAATGCTGACTCCAGTTATTATATCTATACTTTTGTTAATCCAGCATCACGCGATCAATTATTAGTTGTTCTTAATTATAAACATATATTTGCAGATGTATTAAATAAATAATTTTTATCTTATGTTTTATAATTGAATTTTTAAACTATCGCAGATGCGATATTTTTCAACCCTTTATTTGCATGTGATGAATGCGAATAGTAATGAAATTGTACAGCACACATAATTAGATTTTGGACATTTTGTATGAAAAGTCTATGACTGTATATATGAAATGTATTTATTATTTACGTTTGACGATACCATACTATATTATACACAAACCTTATATATACTATCTACTTTTAGTTACCGATTTGAATCGTTATGACGGAGAACGACTCTACTACAGCTCACTAGTTGAAACTTTGCTAACCTGTCATTTTATTTCTAAATAAAACTTGGGATAAATGTGTATAATGGATGAAATCACTTTACTATATGTATTGCATGAAACATTAGAAATTGATCTAAACCAGTGATTTTCAAGTTTCCCGCTCTCCTTTTTTTTCCTTGTAGCAATCTCGAGCAAAATGGCCCTTCTTCTTGCAATAATAGCAAATGATTTCTCTTCCTTTTTCTCTCTCGAATCCGTGTTTACGATCACCTGTTTTCTCGTTCGTTTTCAGGGTCATAGCCGCTAGTGCACTGGCCGATTCGTCGTCTGTTGTAAGACGGGCTTCTTCTCGAAGAAGTCGTTCTGTTAGCAGATCCACTGTCTGTTTCTCTTCGTCCACGCTGTCCCATGCCGTCCTCAGCGCATTGAATTTTGAGGGTAGACTTCCGATAATCTTTGTTAAGATAGCTATATCGGAAATGGCCTCGCCGACCGACGTCTCGAAGTTTCATGGCCATGTTTTGCACTTTAGCTACATGCTGGATCACTGATTCATTGCTGTCCATTCTATATTCGTGGAATTACTGTGTCAGGATCAGTTTATTCGAGGATGATTTCTGTTCGTGTACCCTCGTCAATTTGTCCCACATCTCCTTGGATGTCTCACATGTTAGTAGCGGTTGCATTTGTTCGTCCTCCACCGTTGACGATATCAAGAATTTCGCTTTCGCATCTTTTCGAATCCATGCCTGGTGTTGAGCTTCTTAGCCGACTTCTTCGGGTTTTACTTCGATTCCGCAGACGATATTTTGCAGGTCGCTCGCGGTGAGCACCGCTTTCAACTGAAATTTCCAAACTTGAAAATTTCTTCCGTTGAATTTCGCGACGTTTTCTCGTCGATAATTCATCAGCCATATCGCTGTTTTCACTTCGCGATCGGAAGGAGTGCCAAAAATGGCGGGCTGTGCTCCGACGTGTGACGAGCACAGTCCTGGGTTATTTGGAAGAAATAGATATATGTCGTCTCATTAAAGTGAAAAAGTGGAGTGATCATTAGCGGAAATCACATATTTTGGTCTAGAACTATTGTGCTAAATGCCCCAGTGGTTAAAGCACCGTAATTAGTCCTCACCCGAGGGCGACTGAAAAAACCCCTCTCGCGATCGGAAAACACAGAAGTTAACGCGACGTATCTCACTTGCACCGACCAGCTCACGTGTCGCGATACTCATCGTTACACAAAAAAAAAACTTTTGTTTACCACGCGCACTACGCGTTATCTGGACCCACAACCTGTTGGGATAATATTATAGTATCGCAAACGAAAGTAACGCAGGAACGAACGTAACGCAGGCTCGTTTTTTCAACGACAACAACGGGATAGGACACACAAAACAAGAACACGCGCCTCATCTGTTCACGTGATTGCATCCTCGTACATAAGCGCTGTTGTGTAAACGCGAACGTTATTGGTCTAGGGATATACGCGATGCCTGCTAGACCCACTAAACAGAGTGCAGGAACTATTTTCCATTGTGAATACAAAAAGATTTCGTATACCGCACGTAAATTTTAACATTTAAAGAAAAGAGGATTTCGTGTTAAAATATAGAAGCGTGTATTTACTTGTCTCATCCGGCACAATGATCTCATATCCAATTTTTTTAATATTATTAGTACTATTTTATTCTGTGTAAAGATAAAAAAATTTATACGTGAAATTATATTGTAATAAATATTGATATGTAAGTTTTATAAAAGTATTATGTACGTCATATCATTATGAGTGAGAATCGGTGTTTTATCTCATTTTTTTCTATTAAACACATCAGGGGCTGAAAATGACCGATTAAATCCGATTGGTTCCGTATTAAATTTGGTGAAATTGAATCGGAATGAATGCGTTTCCAATCCGGTTAATCGGATGCCCGATTGGAAGTGAATCGGTTCTAATAACAAATCAATCGGAATCGTTTTTAATTCGGCATTTCCGGATTGATCTGAATCCGTCGTTATCAGTTTCAATCGTATATTAATGCACATCCATTTTAATTGGGTGAATAAAGTGAGCACATGAATCCGCATCAATCGTAAAATTTTAATACAACACCGAAATCGGATTTAATGCGATATTTCCGGATTCATCTGAATCCGACTGAATCGGTTTCAATCGTATTAATGCCAATTCATTTTAATCGGGTGAATAAAGTGACTACATGAATCGTATTGAATCCGCATCAATCGTAAAATTTTAATACAACACCGAAATCGGATTTAATGCGATATTTCCGGATTTATCTGAATCCGACTGAATCGGTTTCAATCGTGTTAATCTTAATCCATTTTAATCGGGTAAATAAAATGACCACATGAATCGTATTGAATCCGCATCAATCGTAAAATTTTAATACAACACCGAAATCGGATTTAATGCGATATTTCCGGATTTATCTGAATCCGACTGAATCGGTTTCAATCGTGTTAATCCTAATCCATTTTAATCGGGTAAATAAAATGACCACATGAATCGTATTGAATCCGCATCAATCGTGAAATTTTAATACAACACCGGAATCGGATTTAATGCGATATTTCCGGATTCATCTGAATTTTACTCAATCGGTTTTAATCGTATCTGCGCTTAATCCATTTAAATTGGGGAAAGTAGCTATGTGAATCGGATTAAATCCGCTTTAATCATTAAAATTGTATATAACACATAATTTTAATGCCGGAAAACGCGGACCCCCTCACCCCACGGCGCCGGAAAACGCGGACCCCATCGCTCCGCGGCACCGGAAAACGCGGTTCCCCTCGCCCCCCGGCGCCGGAAAACGCGGTTGCCCCGCGGCGCCGGAAAACGCGGACCCCCTCGCCCCGCGGCGCCGGAAAACGCGGTTCCCCCCCTCCTCCCGCGGCGCCCGAATAACGCGGTTCCTCCTTCCCTTCCGCGGTCCCCCCTTACCTCCGCCCGCGGTCTTCCCCCCCGCCCGCGGTTTCCCCCTGCCCCTCACCACCCCTCAGATCCCATGGCCTAGAATCGGCCTAGCTTACCTACTAACGTAATTGTATTTTTTACAGTTTTGATAAACCCCGCTACACGCCACGTATTTTGGGAAGGAGATTTGCCTTGACATCGACAGCATATAAATTTTTGGATGTTGGAATCAACGCGGGACCTATGTCCTCTGTGGATATACATATTGGTGATAACCGAGGCAATCGAATAATTCTGTCACATGCAACGTGGGTGACATTCATCGAAAAACGTGCAGATATACAGCGACTCGTGCAGTCATCGGCACCATCATCGCTAACGTTTCGATATCTGGAGCTCGTTAAAATACGTGACGCAGATATTGTAAAATTGACGTCGTGCGGCACCAATTTGTACATGAAACCGTCAACCGTACTCTTCCTGTTCGAACTAGAACATTGCGTCAAAAATGTGTATTTTTAACTATGTCAAAATGTTCATGGCGTAAGTGAAATATTTAAACAGTTTGTAACAATTTTACGGCGAAAATGTATTATTGACAAATGTAACGCAGTTACAATCTTGCGTGAAGTTTATGATAAAAATTCGATTATTGATTGTGAACTGTTGGCGTATGCTGCTGATACTATTGTGTATAATGCGCTACATGATAAATAAATACATATAATATGGTTAAAAAATTTCCTTTTCATTTACCGTTCTCTGTCGTTAAGCTTCGTTTATCGTTTACTTAAATATAATATTAAAATTAAATATCGCAAAGATCTAAACGATTAAATATTGTTGGCGAAAAAAATATATGCGATCGTGAGCGATAACGCGATCGGGGGCCGGGGGACGGGGCGAGGAAGAGATAACGTGAGCGGGAGCGTGTGACGTCACGCGGACCGGCGCGGCCGTTGCACGCGGACCCCTCCCGCGGCGAAAACGCGGTCGCCCCGCGGCGCCTGAAAACGCGGACCCCCTCGCCCCGCGGCGCCGGAAAACGCGGTTCCTCCCCCCCCCCTCCCGCGGCGCTCGAAAAACGCGGTTCCCCCCTTCCCTTCCCGCGGCGCTCGAAAAACGCGGTTCTTCCTTCCCCTCCCGCGGCCCCCCTCACCCCCGCCCGCGGTCTCCCTCCCCGCCCGCGCTCCCCCCCCGCCCCTCACCCCCCCTCAGATCCCTCAGGTTGAGTTAGAACTCTCTTAGCTTACCTACTGGAAATACTGAGGAAAGTATTAGGGGGAGTACTGGGGGAGTACTGGGGGAGTACTGGAGAAAGTACTGGAGGGAGTACTGAAGGGAGTACTGAATGAGTATTGAATGAGTACTGGATGAGTACTGGGAAGGAGTACTGACGAAGTCAGTATGGTCAAATTTAGTAGTACTTTGAGTACTTATGTTTTCAGTACTTTCACCAATACTTTTTCCAGTATTAAAACCAGTATTATTTTTTCATAAGGGAACAGTAGTATACGTAAAGAATAAAATTCAAATTGCTGAAATAAAAAACAATAACGACCATGATGAAAGAAGATCGAATGTATTTGCGGCAAAAAAGAGTCAAAAGGGAAGCTGCTTTAAGTGTGGAAAACCGAGGCATTTTGCAAGAGAGTGCCAAGATGGAGGCCAAACAGAGACACAACGGCGGAACATGGCGAGGCTCAACACGTGGTCGCAGCCGAGGCAGAGCCGGAAGAGGCAACTACGGCAAAGGACGCAGTAACTTCCGTGGTCAACGAGGATCAGCGAGCACGAGCGAACAGAGCGGATCAGGCGCGAGCGCATAAATAGCGACGGCACACGCGGCGATGAAAGTCAAGACAGTTTAGGTAACGAAATCCAGTGGTTATTAGATAGCGGGTGTACCGATCATATAATTAATAATGATAATTATTTTGAGAAAAGTGTTTTGCTTAAAAAACCAGTCAATATTTATTTGGGGAATAATAGATATATAAAAGCAACGAAAATAGAGAATGTAGTAAGCTATTTCAACGCGTTTGGTAAACGAAATAACATATACATTTGAGGAGGCGTTGAATAGTAATGATTGTGAAATTGGATAAAAGCTATGAACAAAGAAATAGAAAGCTTAAAAGAAAATAAGACATAGGAGTTAGTTGAACAACAAGGAAAAAAGGTCTTAGATGTAAAATGGGTATGTACAAGAAAGTCTGATGATACGTATAAAGCTAAGTTAGTCGTGAGAGGCTTTCAACAGACGAATGTAATTGACGACATATACGCCTCTGTAGCAAAAACTCAAACTTTAAAAATTATGTTGTCTTTTTGTTGTCAATCTGGTTTGATTATAGAACATATGGATGTAGTTACAGCATTTCTTAACGGTAAAGTAAGCTCAGAGGTATATGTTAGTCAACCTAAAGGTTACAATGATGGAACAAATAGAGTTTGTAAATTGTTAAAAGCGTTATACGGACTACGAGAAAGTCCAAGAGCGTGGTATGAGTGCCTTGATGAATATTTAACAGGATTAAGATTTAAAAGAAGTAATGTTGATTATTGCTTATATACTTTTGGAGAAGGAATAGAGGCTATATATATATCTATTAATTTATGTCGATGATTTGTTGATATGCGGTAAAAGCAAAAGGAAAATTCAGAGTATAAAAAAGGCTTTATTAAAAAAGTTTAAAATGAAAGATTTAGGTGAAACTAAAGAATATCTTGGTATTAATGTAGAGTATGATTATCAAAAATGCGAAATAAAATTAAGTCAAACTAAGTATATAGAGTCATTAGCTAATAAATATCAATTACAGAATAGTAGATTATATAGTACTCCAATGGAAACGAATCTGAAAATTGAAAAGGCTGAAAATTGCGAGTCAGATATTAAATATAGAAAGATAGGTGCTTTACTATATATAAGTTTGAGTACAAGACCTGATGTAAGTCATAGCGTAAACTATTTGAGTAGATATCAAAATAGTTATAATGAGACACATTGGAAATATGCTTTGCGAGTATTGAAATACTTATATTTAACATTTAACAAAAAATTTAAACTTGCATTATAAGAGAAATAAAAACTGCGATATTATAGATTGTAGATGCAGATTGGGCTGGCGATAATGTAGAAAGTCTACTTCTGGATATGTAATTAGGTTATTCGGAAATGTAATTGATTGGAAATTGCGAAACAAAAGTGTGTAACAAAAGCTTCTACTTATGCTGAGTATGTAGCACTATCTGAGGCAGTCAGTGAAGTAAAATTTATACAAGAGTTGATAAGAATTTTTCATGTAAAATTGAGTGACCCTGTAAAGATATTTGAAGACAATTCTGGAGCGATTAACATTGCAAATTATGAAAATTTCACAAAAAATTCAAAGCATATAGAAATACATTATCATTATGTACATGAAAGTGTGAAAGAAAACTTGATTGAAGTATGTAAAGTTGTTTCGGATGAGAATATTACGGATATATTTACTAAGGCACTAAAAAAAAGTTTGAAAAATTTAGAATGTTAATAAATATTAGGTAAAGAGAATAGGAAAGCGTACAATATAAATGTAAGGAGGTGTTGTGCCCCCTTCTTACGACGGGACACTAGAGTTCGTTTTATCCACGGAGGAGGCGGGATTGATGAACAACACTTTTCAATAAACGATAACTTTAATTAAGCCACTCTGAGTTACAATGATTATTCGCGTGAACCGCCCGTCGCGTCGCTTCGAGACTCCAATTGCCCTCTCGTCCTCTGTTCTCGGTACGTTTTATCCATCTGTCCGTCCTTCGGTTTTGCTGAGTTGCCCGATCGGAAGTAGGCCAGTCGCGCAACTCTTGTTGTGAGTCTTCTTTGTCTTTTGCTCTCAATATCTTTCATGGTCTCGATTTCTTAATTCTATTATCTTACATCTTCTTACTTAATATCTATATTTCTTCATTCTTACTTATTATAAATGTTTCTATTATCTTTTTAAATTGGGGCCGTAACATCCCTCCCCCTTTGAGAGAAGGGAACTACGGTCTGTAGTTTTCGTTACAATTTTTCGCTGCTTATCTTATTTCTATTTCTATTAGGTTGGTTTATTTTCTTTATTTGTTTCTGAGGTTACATTTTTCTTATTTTCTAGTATAGTATCGCTGAGTCGCCCTGTACGTGCGGTCGGGCGCTTGCTCGTTGCTTATGTCTTTTTATTACATAGATGATTATTCCTACTATGCTTAATATAATTATTAA
>JASTWP010002631.1:0-39020 GCA_030770255.1 Temnothorax ravouxi | reverse complement strand
GATTATCACCCAAAGCGTCAGTGCATTTCGAGAACGAGCGTGCAATAACGCGTGCACGAATGCACAACATAGTTGCATCCTCTCGCGAGGAGAGTCTCTCTCAACGCAGAGCCGCGCTTTACGACAGGATTGCAACAAGACTAAGGCGTTCGGATTAAAAAAAACTTCGCGCCGCAACTTCCGTTTCGAATCCGTAACACCAAAGTTGCGGACACTTGAGAACTCGAGTTGTCATTCGAGATTCTCAGATGCACGAGTAATAATACATTGTAGCCGTGATGCAGAATTGGATACGTTTTGTAAAGTTGTCCTCGTACTTCAAGTAAAGCGCTACTGCTGTATCGTTCGCATTCGTTTTTTTGTGATAAAACTTGTAAGCAGAATTTAGGATACGCCGCATGCCGAAAAGACTGTTAGTCAACTCGAAAAATCCGAAATCCGGACCAATCCAACGGATTACCGAGGATTAATCGAGGAGGACCGACGGACGGCTGCTCACCGATATCTTTTAATTGAATTCACTGCGCCGAGAGAGCAATTGCTCTCTTCCTATCAATTATATAGTAGGTCGACGGGCGCATCTAGCATTCATTACGGGATCGATTTGTGCAAACGCTCGATTTATGGAGCGAGTACGCGAATCGAATCCTGCCTCGATCGGGGCGGAATTATCGCAACGGACCATCTCGCTGATTGCGCGTGTGTATGTCACCGGATGGGAACGCAACGATGTAAAACTCACCGCAAAGTCCGGACTTCGATGCATTGACAATGTGCACCACAGCGAAGATTCTTGCAAAGAAATGAGGTGATCGTTAGAAGAATAAGAAATTATTTCTGCAAGATTTCTAAAATGATTTCTAAAATCTGTGAATTATATTACCCGATTTTATTTCACGTAGAAATTTTAGAAAATTATTAATCCACAAGAAATATATATCAGTATAAAAAAGTCTTTTTAATTTTATGTTGCTACTGAAGTTTAATCAATGCAGGCGTTTAGAATACTTTTAACACTCAAGACAAAAAATTCCTAAGTTTATGTTCTTCAAATTTCATCTGTATAATTAAAGAAAAATTTTCCCATTTTAAAGGTAATAAATTTCTAAAAATTTCAAATTTACTGATAAAACTGCAAACATTTTGTAAAAATTGTAATGTACTCTTGTAAAGAAAAATAATTCATATCATTTTAATCTTATATCGGAAATTTACTTTATATGAAAGACTGATTTATAACAGTTTCATTTAGGTCAGCAGGTATTTTTCTGACAATCGTAGTGTAAGAACTATTAAGTTGATTTATTTAGATTGAAGTCAGACAAAGAGAGAGGGAAAGAAGTATGTAGATTGCTCGAAATAGAGAACAGAGACGCTTATGGAGAGAGAAAAGGGGAGAGAGAAAAATGAAGTAAGAAGCGTGGATCTTTAAGGACGTTCACCGGCAAAATCGTTTTCTTAGAAATTTCTTAAACTTTTCAGTATATATGTTTAATTAAACGCGTTTTATACGTAGGGCGTTTTATTCAATGCCCCTTGCGGTACTAAAATTTGAGATATTCAGCTTCAAAGTTCCAATTTTTAACACGGGATCCCTATGTTGAGCTCTCTCGACACGGACATTTTAATTAATAATAAGTACAGTTTTCTTAGAATTTTTTTGAAAAAATAGTATAAGATGCTTCATATTATTAGTAACGTGTGACAATAAAGTTCGATATAGCAAGCGGTATTTATTTTTGAGAAATAGTTGTCTAAAGAACACTGTCGGACATAATTTTCGTCTGCTCGGAGGCAGGGAGAGAGAGAGATCACTGCGAGACTTGGCAATGTTGCTACCGCTGCAACATATTCGCTGTGTGCGCTGGTATACTATAGCGGAAAAGTAGGACTTAGAGCGCCCATGGTGGCCGGAATTTGCATTATTTGCTGGAGTTTTTCTAATACATCGTAATGGAAAAATTGCGGAAAGGAAATTTAAATTGTTGCGTGCACACATGTAAGAATGTATTTCACAATACAAGTTCAGAAATAAAAAAATTGTATTTCTTTCCAAAAGCGATTTATAAAATTGAGCAGCGAAAAATGTGGATACGTTGGGTACAAAAAATAAAGTAAGTATATTCTTTGACATTATATGATCATATTTCACCTCGTTTAAAATAATGGTATTTATTTAGAATACGGGCCTCACCTCCAATATCAATAAATTTATGCTTAATCGACATGTGACCACGCCGCGGGGCATGCCCTTATGAAAATGTGCCCTTGAGTGCTCAATGGCGGTCAGTGGGAATGTATGGTTGCCCTACAGTTGCAATGCAAATTATATGGAAAAATTAATGGAAAATATTGAGTGGCAATAAGATGAATGGAAACGCAATGGCAAGATTTGAATGACAACTTTTTCCATACAGGCGTAATGGAAACTGCTAATGGCTTATAAAGGTTAAAACTTGTGTATGGAACTTGCAATGCGAATTATATGGAAAAGTAAAGGGAAAATATTGAGTGGCAATAAGATAAATGGAAACGCAATGGCAAGATTCGAATGACAACTTTTTCCATACAGGCGTAATGGAAACTGCCAATGACTCATGAAGGATAAAATTTGTATGAAATTTTTCTACCTTCAGCCAATGTTGTTCAGTGTGAATTGTAATGGAAATTCGTCAATGGTAAATGTGGCGGTTCGCGCCACCGTGGTACATGCATCATCATCACTCCCGCGCGGTAACTGTATTACCGGCAGTTCGCATCGACGCCGCTAGGCGTCGCATCGTTCATGCATTCTCTCAAATTCAAGGTTCGGCACAAATTGGTATATGTATAAGGAGACCCGCGAGGCAGATATTTTCAGGCGCTAGTCGCCTAAGGCAAGAGCTCGTATTAGATTGTCCGTTGAACCAAAGGCAATGGGAAATGAAGGCATTTATATTAAAGACAAAATAGTACCATTTATTAAAATGCCATTGAATTCTTATTGTTCCAGACGCAATGGAAATAAAGGCATTTTTGTCAAAGATAAAAATTTCCACACAAAATCCCATTGGTATTGCCAGTGTTAATACCAATGGCAATACTAATGGCAACCCTTATAAAAATTTTTCACCGTTTTTGGACCGTTTTTGGACCGCGAGAACGGTCAGTTTGAGTAGTAAAAACGTGCATTTGGTTCAATGAGTACGACCCGTTTTTGGGGCGCAAAGGGACCCTTTTGCTTAAAAACGAGTGGTTAAAGCGGATTGCGTACGAGTATATCCGAGTAGTAATAACGTATTCTTGTGAGTATTTTTGAGTGGTAAATACGTGCTGTGTGCGACATCGATCCAATGCTACGTGCCAATATCGAGCCGACACTGATTTCCGATATTCACCCAACATAAAAAAAAATTATTTATTTTGAAATTTTATTACTATTTTTTAACTAAATTTATTTCTTAAGATGCAATCTATAATTAAGTATAAATATTTTCTCGTATTTAAAAACACATATAAAAACACTCTTACCTTGGTGGGATTCGAACTCGGGACCTCGGGACCTCTGGATCGTGAGCCAACTGCCTTACGTGGTAGACCACTTCTTAATTTGATATACTTAGTGTTATATATAATTTTTAAAAAAAAGGTAAAGAAAGGCGCCAAGTACACGCGTAGTAGTGTATGTGTTGTTATCTCGAAAAAAAACAGTGGTAATATTATACCTAAAAAAAATCTAAGTAACAAATGGTAGACGTAATTTTTGCATTTCAAAAAATCTCGAAAAAACCTATAAGCAGTAGTATATTTACCTCAAAAAACCGAAGTAACAAGTGGTAGACGTAATCTTTGTATCTCGATAAATCTTGAAAAAACCTAAGCAGTAGTATCTTTACCTCGAAAAAACCGAAGTAACAAGTGGTAGATGTAATCTTTGTTTCTCGAAAAATCTCGAAAAAACCCAAGCAGTAGTATTTTTATTTCCAAAAAATTATAACTCAAGTGATACACATCAAAAAAAATTATGTTATTACAAAATACAAAAAAGAATTGATATCTCTTTTTAAATTACAGCGCCAATTACAGAGAGAATATACACTGAGAATCTTTGTATCTCGAAAAATCTCGAAAAAACCTAAGCAGTAGTATTTTTATTTTCAAATATGTATGTTGTTACCTCGAAAGAAAACAGTAGTAATATTATTACAATCACAAAAAAGAAATGATATCTCTTTTTAAATGACAACGCCAATTACAGAGAGAACATACACTGAGAAAAAAATGTGTTAATCTCAAGAAATATTTAGTCCGATACGTTCAACTGAACATTTTAGTTAGTTAACTAAACATTAGTTAAATTAATTAATTAAAGAAACGAAATAAATTGTTGAAACAACTAATATTTAGTTAACTAACTAAAATGTTTAGTTGAACGTATCGAACTAAATATTTCTTGGAATTAACAATTTTTTTTCTCAGTGTATTTTTCGAGATACAAAGATTAGGTTTTTTCGAGGTATAATATTACCACTGTTTTCTTTTCGAGGTTATAATATTACAAAGAATTATTTTAATCACAAAGAATTAAAGAGGTAACATTATAAAATAAAAATATTTAATTAAAATAAAATAAATAAATTTTTCTTGTAAAAAACTTGGCGCTGCTTTTTTAAGGTCAATCCAGAAAAACTTGCATAGGTGCATAAACATATACATAAAGAGATGGATAGGTAGGTCTATTTCCTTTTGCACATATATATGAACCAATCAATTTCTTACGCTTATGTTTATGCGCGATGCAAATTTGTCTGGATAAAGCGGGGAACACAGACTTTTGCAGAAGTGTGGGCTCCCCGCTTAAGAGCCTCCGCACAAGACTCTCGTATGATAGCGTATGATAACGTAACGTAGATCAACGCACAAGAAACGTATTCACGTATAACGCCGTAACCGATACGTTTCTTGTGCGTTGACCCACATTTCGTTACACTACATTGCTATAAAAAAGTCTTGTGCGGAGGCTCTAAACCTTAAAAAAGCAGCGCCAAGTTTTTTACAAGAAAAATTTATTTATTTTATTTTAATTAAATATTTTTATTTTATAATGTTACCTCTTTAATTCTTTGTGATTAAAATAATTCTTTGTAATATTATAACCTCGAAAAGAAAACAGTGGTAATATTATACCTCGAAAAAACCTAATCTTTGTATCTCGAAAAATACACTGAGAAAAAAAATTGTTAATTCCAAGAAATATTTAGTTCGATACGTTCAACTAAACATTTTAGTTAGTTAACTAAATATTAGTTGTTTCAACAATTTATTTCGTTTCTTTAATTAATTAATTTAACTAATGTTTAGTTAACTAACTAAAATGTTCAGTTGAACGTATCGGACTAAATATTTCTTGAGATTAACACATTTTTTTCTCAGTGTATGTTCTCTCTGTAATTGGCGCTGTCATTTAAAAAGAGATATCATTTCTTTTTTGTGATTGTAATAATATTACTACTGTTTTCTTTCGAGGTAACAACATACATATTTGAAAATAAAAATACTACTGCTTAGGTTTTTTCGAGATTTTTCGAGATACAAAGATTCTCAGTGTATATTCTCTCTGTAATTGGCGCTGTAATTTAAAAAGAGATATCAATTCTTTTTTGTATTTTGTAATAACAATTTTTTTGATGTGTATCACTTGAGTTATAATTTTTTGGAAATAAAAATACTACTGCTTGGGTTTTTTCGAGATTTTTCGAGAAACAAAGATTACATCTACCACTTGTTACTTCGGTTTTTTCGAGGTAAAGATACTACTGCTTAGGTTTTTTCAAGATTTATCGAGATACAAAGATTACGTCTACCACTTGTTACTTCGGTTTTTTGAGGTAAATATACTACTGCTTATAGGTTTTTTCGAGATTTTTTGAAATGCAAAAATTACGTCTACCATTTGTTACTTAGATTTTTTTTAGGTATAATATTACCACTGTTTTTTTCGAGGTAACAACACATACACTACTACGCGTGTACTTGGCGCCTTTCTTTACCTTTTTTTTAAAAAAGGTAATTTTGTACAGATATCATGCCTTTTTTGTAGTATTACGCATTTTATAAACAGTATGTACAGGGTGTTATTTCGATACAAAGATTACTTCTACCACTTGTTACTTCGGTTTTTTTTAGGTAAATATACTACTGCTTATAGGTTTTTTCGAGATTTTTTGAAATGCAAAGATTACGTCTACCACTTGTTACTTAGATTTTTTTGAGGTATAATATTACCACTGTTTTTTTTTCGAGGTAACAACACATATACACTACTACGCGTGTACTTGGCGCCTTTCTTTACCTTTTTTTTAAAAAAGGTAATTTTGTACAGATATCACGCCTTTTTTGTAGTATTACGCATTTTATAAACAGCATGTACAGGGTGTTATTTCGAGGTATAATACTACCACTTTGTTTTTTTCGAGGTAACAACATAATACATATATACTACTATGCGTGTACTTGGCGCATTTTTTTACCTGTTTTTGAAAAAGGTTAATGATATACAAAAGCTTTTGTCGCGCATATCGATTTTCAATAATGGATAGATATTGTAACAAATACGTTTTACGTTCATTCGAAAACAAATTATGTGTACACATAATAAAAATTGTATGAATTAAAATTATGTGTATACACATAATAAAAGTGCGGAATTATTTTTATGTCAGATATAATTTTTATTCATCCAATTTTTATTATGCCAAGACAATTTTAATTCATCCAATTTTTATTATGTCTATAATTTTCATTTGTCCAGTTTTTATTATGTCTAGACATAATTTTATTTCAACGAATTTTTATTATGTCATAACATAATTTTAGTTCTGCCGCTAGGGAATTTTTAAGTCGATTCTTATGAATCAAGCTTGAATTCGATGTCTAGGTATCCCAGGTTGCCGATAACGGGTTACAAATAGTGCGCTCCATAGTTTTCGGTGTCCAAGTGTAATAATACGTTGAATTCGATGTCTAGGTGTCCCACGTTGCCGATGACGAGATCCACATAGTGCGCTTCGTAGTTTTCGGTGTCTACGTGTATTAATACCTCAAATTCAATATCTACGTGTCCTACATTTGGATTTAAAGTTATTAATACACCTAGTCACCAAAAACTACGAAGCGCACTATGTGGACCTCGTCATCGGCAACCTGGAACACGTAGACATCGAATTCGAGATATTATTACACCTAGACACTAAAAACTACGGAGCGCGTTATCTGGACCTCGTCATCAGCAACCTGGGACACCTAGACATCAATTTCAAGGTATTAATACACGTAGACACCGAAAACTACGGAGCGCACTATGTGGATTCCGTCATCGGCAACCTGGGACACGTGGACATCGAATTCAAGGTATTAATACACGTAGACACCGAAAACTACGGAACTCACTATCTAGACATCGTCATCGGCAACCTGGGACACCTAGACATTGCATTCAACGTATTATTACACCTGGACACCGAAAACTACGGAGCTCACTATCTAGACATCGTCATCGGCAACCTGGGACTCCTAGACATCGCATTCAACGTACGATTACACCTGGACACCGAAAACTATGAAGCGCATTATCTGGATCCCGTCATCGGCAACCTGGGACACGTGGACATCGAATTCAAGGTATTAATACACGTAGACACCAAAAACTACGGAGCGCACTATGTGGACCTTGTCATCGGCAACCTGGGACACCTAGACATCGAATTCAACGTACTATTACACCTGGACACCGAAAACTATGAAGCGCACTATCTGGATCCCGTCATCGGCAACCTGGGACACGTGGACATCGAATTCAAGGTATTAATACACGTAGACACCGAAAACTACGGAGCGCACTATGTGGACCTCGTCATCGGCAACCTGGAACACGTAGACATCAAATTCAACATATTATTACACCTGGACACCGAAAACTACGAAGCGCACTATGTGAACCTCGTCATCGGCAATTTGGGACACCTAGAAATCGAATTCAAGGTATTAATACACGTAGACACCGAAAACTACGGAGCTCACTATCTAGACATCGTCATCGGCAACCTGGGACACCTAGACATCGCATTCAACGTATTATTACACCTGGACACCGAAAACTACGGAGCTCACTATCTAGACATCGTCATCGGCAACCTGGGACACCTAGACATCGCATTCAACGTACGATTACACCTGGACACCGAAAACTATGAAGCGCACGATCTGGATCCCGTCATCGGCAACCTGGGATACCTAAACATCGAATTCAAGCTTGATTCATAAGAATCAATATATATTATATAAATACTTAATTTAGCTAAATAGAAATCTTCCTTCTGACCGATAAGTCTATCGACCTTTAATAATTTACCTACTAGATCGTTCGAAATACGCGCGCGATATCGAAACTGGCGATACCTGCGCCGCCAGTGTCGAAAAAGTGAAAGGGACATTTTCTCTGATCACGTGATCACACAGATCGGCGTTAGGAGGAGGAGGAGGAGGAGGAGATCTTAATAAAAAATTTTCACATTTGGACTTTGCGTCGCAATATCTCCGCTCGTAGGGCACGTAGCGGAAAATTATACAGGAGATACCCCCCTTATTTTGACCCCAACTATCGATTAAGCCTACTTAGAACTTGATCCGTTCACTCGTTATCGAGATCTCAACATCTCGGGTACTCGCAACCCGTCGCGTCGCGTAAAAGAGTCACGGTGCGGTCTCGCTCCGCGTGTACTTGGCGCGAGACACTACCGTGTCTCTTGATCTACATATGTCATAACCAGCGCAAATATATAATTTTTCAAAAATTATTTTAAGAAACAAATTCAGTTTAAAAAAAGTAATAAAATTTTGAATTGGACATATGATATAATTTCTTAATGTCGGGTGAATGTCAGAAACCAGTGCCGGGTTATTACTAAATTTTGTGTTCGTAAATATATTTATAAAGTTAAAACATTCTTATCAAATTTATTACAAGGGTCTTATTAGATAAAAATAAAGAAACTTTTTTTATAGAATTTCTAATAAATAATGATCGGGACCTCATTAGGTTAAAATAAGGAAACCTTTCTTATGGCATCCTTAATAACTAATGATCGGGGTCTTATGTTATGTAAGGCCATTCCTAACAAATTTCTACACGGGATATTGCACTTATGGAAACGTTCAATGCAAATTTCTTGCGAATATTTGAATTTTTTACATCGTATCACTTATCTATTAGTGAAGGGGATAAATAGTGTAAGTACTAAAACATTTAACTCTTACGGTACATTTTGAAAAAATTTTTAAGTTTGTAAAATAAATGTACTTCAATTTAGAGATAAGGAGGAGATAAGGAGTGGGAGTCTTTCAGAATTTATGAGAAATTTTGATGGATACAAATTGAGCTGACTCGAAATTCCCCTGTATGTACCATAAGGTTTAAAATCGGGCGAAATCTGCGGATATTTTCTTGTGAGTAAAAAAGGAACGTACTAACGTATTGTCACTCATCAACTGAAAAATGAATATTGAAAACGGACAACCTACTTCGTCCTCATCCTTGTGAGTAAAAAAGGACCGTATTAACGTGTTGTCACTCATCGATTGAAAAACGAGTATTAAAAACGGACAATCTACTCAAAAATACTCATACGCATACTCGGGTATACTCATCATGTTCTTTCGCACTAGACTGCGCGTGCTTGAGAGTGCAAGAAACGGACACAAAAATGATAAAACGGGCTAAAAACGGGCTAAAAACGATCTATATGAGGTGTAAAAGCGGTGAAATATTTTTGTAAGGGAATACCAATGGCAATACCAACGGCAAAACCAGTGGCAATACCAATAGCAATACCAATGGGATTTTGTGTGGAACTTTTTATCTTTGGCAAAAATGCCTTTATTTCCATTGCGTCTGGAACAATGGGAATTCAATGGCATTTTTTAATGGCAATGAAGGGCACATTTTCATAAGGGTGTACATGTCGCTACACATTTCATCGATATGACAGGTTTTCGAACCTAAATAGTCGTCAACTTTAACGATTAATATCTCGCTTCGCGAGGCAGACCTGGAGGGCCTCTAGATACGAGGGGCGCAATAGTTGATCTAAGTGCTGATTGGCTCACGTGAATTGCATGCTTTATTCTTTTCATAAGCACATACTTGCATAACGTCAGCCCATAAAAAAATGACAGTATGACAGGCATAACCGCAAGTTCACGAGAAAAATATATTTTTTGCTATATAAATTGAAAACGATACGACAAAAAAGATTGAGAAAAAAAGAGGTAAATTTTTGTTTGTATTAGATTTTGTCTAACATAATTTGAACTTGTTTAATATCTATTTATGTATTTTTAAAAATATTTTTAAATAATATGATTATTTTATATTAATAGGGACATAGAAAGTCTGAACGAAAAATCAAGAATACCACAAACGAATTAAATGGTCAAGCAGTGAATTATAAATCATCTGATTTATTGTTAGAAAGTAATCTCCTGAAAAAATGCAATATAAACATTTTCTAATGTTTGTAATATTTTATTTTTTAATAAATATATATATTTATATATATTTATATTTTGTCAGTTTTGTCTTTATTTATATCTTACATATATACATATCTTATTTTTTGCAGCAAGCGACACAAATCGATACAAACATACTCTGTCTTCGTTATTCATTGGAGTTTAAAAACTTTTTAAAAAGTATATATTTATCCTATATCTATCCTCTAATCTTACATTCCGTAATCTAAATTTATTCTCTAATTTTAACATTTCCGTAATCTATAATATAATATAATTTTAATATAATAAAATTTTAATATAACTACCCAGTAAACACAAAATAACAATAATATAACTGTTTTGTTATAATTTCTTACTCAACAATATAACTGTTATGTACAAGGCATGTTATATTACAGTTATATTATGAGTGGAAAATTATAATATAACAATTATTATATTATTGTTACTTTGTGTTTACTGGGTATTGATCGCCATGTTGCATGCTTTATTCTTTTGTGCAGCAATTTCAAGTCAATCAGTTTGCGCCCCTCGTATCTAGGGCCCTCTAGGCAGACCGCCGCGTTTTTCTTCCAGATTCTTTCGTTTCGTGTAAAAACGCGTCGGTTAAGCATAATTTTATCGATATGTGAGGCCCATATTCTAAATAAATACCAAAATAATTTGTATTATGTTGTCATACAAATAATTTTTGAAACGATTTGTCTGTAGCTCACATGATTGGCAACCAACAAAATATTCACGAATTTGCAGTGCACACTTCGTGGGGAATCGTTCATCTTTTTTCAATCTTCAATACAATCACGTTTGAGTTACGTTCCGAGCATCTCGGCAAAAAAGAATCATGATATAAGTTCTACCGAGAAATCTTCAATTCAACGGTAAATAAAAATTATAATTACTTTTGTTTGTAGTAAAATATTATGATTTATAAAATAAAATATAAGTGTGTATTATTTTGTGTAGATTCAACAGACATATGCGTCGAAGAATATGCAATACATTGTGTGTCAAGGACAATGTAAAGAAAGTTGATGCTGGAAAAAATACTTTGCAAGAGCAGTCTTGTTATTTTGATAAATTAATCGAGGCCCCTGCACCATCATTCAAAGTTAACCAGGAGATTTAGGTTTCGATGTTTGAAATTACTGTGGATTGTAAAAATCTCTATGAAAGAACAGAGATGTTTATATGCACTCAATATGTGCATAATGAGATTTGCCATGCACAATATTGTACCTTGTACGGAATAACATTGACAGATGTTTGCGGTATTACACTGCATCTTATTAAATGACTTATATTTTAATTACGCAATTCTTCAACGCGAACCACATGCGATATTGCTAAGGCTTTTCCTTTTGGTATTGCACTTGGATTAAATTTAATGTCAAGTGTGACAGGTCTAAATCCCGTTCGTATGATAAGATTTATTGCAAAAAGTCAGAGAAAGGTTAACCTTTAAAACAAATGTAGGTTAATTTCTCTCGAAAAATCTGTTCAACTATATAATTTTTGTAATATCATCATTGAAATTAAGATTTAAATTACCTAACGACAGTTTACGTAGCTCGAATATTCACAATCGTTGACAGCTATTCCATACAGCTATTCCATCAAAAAGTGCAATATTTCACTAACCGTGGCAGCACTAGTCTCTGCGCACACAGCGAATAGGTTGAGTAGAGAACGTCAAGATCTTATGTCTCTTTGACAATTTCCGCCACGCACTTTTTCTTGGATTCAGACATACATTGCACAGCTTTTCTATTCCTTTTTGCCAATTTGTTTTTAACAAATCTACTATTTTTTAAACGATTATTATGCAACGTGATGCCTATTCTTTGACGATTTTCTAACCTATGAAACGCGGCACGAAATAAATATGCACCTGCCTCGAAAGCAGTGTTGCCAGATCGAGTAAAGCTGCGCGGCTAGACGAGTTTTAGACTTTTGCGCACGGAAGTAGTTGTCAACCATATCATTACTCCGTGCGTCTGAGTTGAGCACAACTGCCACCGGAGAACGTCCTTAAGACACCGCGGCCTAGGGCCGAGCGGAGTCTGCGAATCCGCGCTATCTAAACTCTGAAAGAGTTCCTCTCCGACGCGCGGCGCGCTGCGTGTTAACGGGATCGGGAGTTATGTCGAACCGGTTGTGCGCACCGATGTCCTTAGGCGACCGCGGGTGGTGGTAGCCTCGTATGTAGGTCTTCTCCTGCGATTGGCCGAACCGCGGCGCGGCGCGCCGCGCCGCGCCGTGTCTGCCCGGGCCCGACTCACCGAGCCGGACTCACCTGTTGCACCTGGCTCGCCGTGATCGCGTACCGGAACCGACTCGACAAATTCGGCTTAACGGTGGCTACCCCGTTCGGCCGGTTCTCAGAAACCGCGGCCCCCGTCGAATTTCGAGCCTTGGGAAACTTTCCGAACTTTTGATTTCGGAAAAATCCCTTCGACTCTCGGGTCTCTCTCCTGATCGAGCGGAAATTTCGAGCCTTTAAGCTTTGAATCACTGTCGATATATCAAATCTGCAAAAAAATGTGCAGGTCTGAAATTTAAAAAATTTTAAAGCCTCGAAAATTTCTAAAGCTTTTTGAGTTCTGAATCGCCGTTGAATTTTGAGAGGATTTAAAGGACTTATAATTGTATATTTCAAAAAAGGTTTTATTTTTATTATAATCGCATTTTTGCGTGAAACTTAGAAATTAAAAATCCTTGAAGTTAAAATGGCTCTTTAAAAATCTTTCTTTGCATCTCTAAATTTCCGCGTTTTTGTGCAAAAAGAAAAGTTTGTAGTACTAAGTTTCTTACTGCTATTTGGATCCTAGACAGCACGCGCATGCCTCAATTTTAAATATGGGAAATCACAAAAATCTCCCTTTAAAAATTAAATTTAAACTTATAGATCCTTTCTCGAATTTTGAGGCCTAGGATAATTTGAAGAATAATTTCCGAATCACAAGAGAGTGATTTTTCGATGGCACTGCGCCTCTGTTTTATACGCGCAATTAGCAGAGAGGATGCAACCAAATACTCGTAGTTTCCTTAACGAGCTTCATCAGGGCATAATAATAATACCATCGGGTATAATAATAATACCGCAGCGATATTAGCGCGACCAAGTGAATTAATGACCATAAAGGAATCCCGAATGAGCCGTTACTGTTATTAAGAATATTCACATCTTGTTCCTCCCTGTCTTCTCTGTCACGTCGTAAACGAAATCATCATGAAGATATTATGTTATTCCATATAAATCAGATTGTAATGATATATTATTTGAAAAAAAAGGTTGTTAAGAACAATATTTCATTAATATTACATTTATCATTTATCACTTATAACAAAATGTATTAATTAATTAATGAATGTAAAATTTACAACAATTACAATTATATTAATTGTAATATTCAACTACTTTAATTTTTGCTATACATAATTAAGCTTGCAATAAAATTCGTCTTCTAAAGCGTAAAATTAAAATTTTACTACAAATCATCGAATTTTAAATTTCAACTTTGTTTTAATTCAAACTTTAAATTTTGTTACAAGTGTAACTGTTACAATAGAATCTGTAGGTATATAAATGAATTCGAATTTTCTAAATAAAATTTAATCCCAATAAGATTCTGCGAGTCTCGGCTTAGAATAACGCGAGAGATTGCGTTAGTTAGTTATGTCGATGCAATGTTATCATTTATCGGAACGGTTTCCATCCTATCGCCGCGCCGGCCGTCGCGTCGTGTCGTTCGTATTTTCGCATGACTTCGCGCTGATTGCGGTTATACTGGGTATGCACGTGCTACGCGGGACGAGAGTGGGTTAGGTTGCTGAAGAGAGAGAGTAGAGAGAAGGCGCGAGCGAGAAAGAAGCTTAATTGCAAGCATCTCGGCGCACGTGCAGTCCGTGCAGACGTCGATAAGCGGCGCATCCTTCTGACATCATCGATCAGAACTCGTCGACTTTTTCCTTTTCGCCGCGCAGTTCTTCCGCACGTTCCTGCGCTCCATCATCCGCACGGCCTGCATATCGCAACGGCGCGGCGATGGCGGTGGCGGCATTTTTCCAAGGCCGACGCCGCGTTATTAGTCAGGCTTCTTTCTCCTGCCATTTTTCCGCAATCAGCCGGCCGGCGCGAATCAATCTCCTGGCGATCAAACTTGTAGTTTCGCTACAATGAGATCTACATTTCCAACGTGGATCTGGATCTGTTGAAATGTAGGTTTCGACGATAAAAAGGATACTTATCCGATTAACCTTAGAATCGGGTCCACGGCCTGCGATGTAGGTGAACCCCGTAGATCTCGAGAAATTTTTAAGCGAAACTCATCCTTTTTTTTGCCAAAAACAAAAATTGTGCTGCAATAAATTAATAATATAATTTTCTTGCAATATACTGGGTGTTTCTTAAGTAAGTACAAAAAATTGAGGGGGATAACCGTGGCTTATCTTAGAAAGAATAGGTTCTATAAACATATGCCTTAAACTGCTTCGCTTTCAAAATACAAAATTACCCATACACACGCCCGGTGGTAGATCTAAAAATATTTTATTAGTCCTGGAAAATGGTTTTTAATACCACATGTACGCATATCAAATTTGAATAAAATATCTTTATGTAACACGTGCATGGAAAGTGGCACATTACGCACGCTATGCGTGCGTGATAGACCACTTTCCACGCACTTGCAACATAAAATAGGGTGTGCAAGTCGTGCGTGAAGATAAAAATTCCCGGGTGCGGTGGCCGCACTCGCCTTCGGCTCGTGCGTCAACTGCGCACCCTTGAATTTTCATCTTCCAGCACTTGTTGCACAAATAACTATTAAACGTTTTCCAAGTTTTCAAAATTTTCATATTTTTTTCACAACTTTAACATCTTGTATTTTGAAAACAAAGCAATTTAAGACTTTTTCTTCTTAAAATAAACCACGGAATATTTCCTTCAATTTATTGTACTCACTTAGGGGGGGGGGGAATACCTTGTATAATAAAAATTCCTAAATAATCAATTGCATCATCTTTGAGTGTGTTATCGGCAATGGTTTTACTAATATTCAATTCTGCTGCCGATTCTACAGTTTTGCATCGAAATTTTAGAGTACAGATATTCTCGCATTGCTAAAATCTCCGTGGGAAGAAAACACCGCGAATCATGCGAGTTCGAATAAACTCCGCCAAGAAACCGGGCATAAATTGTTGCCGGTCGATCGATTACTTATGCGCATTGCGCTTATGTTATTCTTTTTGCGTGTCTCCACGATCGCGATGTACAAACAAACCTTTCTCGTGTGTACCAGATTCGCGAGATATATCAATACAAATCGGTGGTTGTCAGTTTTATATATAATACCTCGTCTTGGATTACTAATTGTAAATATATTAATAAATCATAACAGATCCCGATAAATTGTATCAAAAAGAAAAGATTGAAACGTCTACGAAAAGAATTAAGATAAAAATTTGAATAAAATTGCAAATTGGAATTTTATGCAAATATTGTATTATATGTATAAAAATCGTTTCGGAAAACTAAAGTTTTTGATAATTGTATATTAATTTGAACATAATTCCGGACTTTCGCAATTCTAACTTTGAGAAAAATATTTTATAAATAAACCTTTTAAAAAAATTACAATTGTGCAGTTGTAATATTTTTAATTTTAATTATCAAAATTTTTATTTAGCTTAGACATATCTTTTAATGTTTATATTTAAAATTATATATTATCGTCTGTAAGAATAAAACTAAAAAGATTAGAGAGAAGGTATAAAAAAAAATTAAAAAGTTAATACAAACAACTTGTACAAAATACCGGGTAGTATGTTATTAGTGATACCATTACTACTACTAGCACTACTTTTGCTGCGCTCTCTATTAATCAATTATCTTTCCCGGGCAAGCATTCGCGATGATTGATAATAATCCTAGTTCTTCCTTTTTCTCGATGAACTCGATGAACATGTCTTAACCCCTCGTCCAAGTCTCCGGCGGCAGTAGGTCGAAGCGCCTAAACTTAGGCCGAAAAGCCACGTCCTTGAAGTTGCATCGGCGGCGAGTCAGTTTCCCCGCATTGCGCGCGCGCAACTCGACGGGCCCCGTGTCCGTGGGGCCCGATGGAGTCCCGGGCCTCGTGTTAGTGACACGTGCAGCGCGCGGAGAACCGCCGGTTGGAGAACCTTTGTGCACGTTGACGCAGAGGAGGGCGTCGCGCGTTGGCGCACGAAGAAGGGAGGGTGGCGAACGCGGGCCCCGGGAGGAAAGGGGTTCCCAAGTACCGCTATACCTGGAGTCGCCCGAGGCGGAATACATACCTACCTACCTACCTAGTACGTGTCCCCTCTCATTCTCTCACTTCTGCTGTCTCTCCCTCTTTCTCTTGCCCTCGCGTCCGATCGCTTCCCTCCTCCCACTTCCCACCCTCGGACCCCATCGAGCCCCTTTTGTCGCTGGGGCCTGCGTGAGCTACACCGCTGGAAGTCCACGCCATGATGCACGCCATAGAGCAACAACGGGGACCGATCAGTAGTTTGTTTCACCTCGCCGACGACGCGCGTCGCGACGTCGCCGTCGTCCTTTTTTCTCTTTTTTCTTTCTCTCTCCCTTTTTCTCTTCTTTGTTATCCTGTCGCGCGCGCACGCAGTCTCGCCGAAAGATTCGTCCTGTTGGCTCTTGGTCCTCGAAGCTAAGTCTTCAAAGAGGTTTCAAGATCTTCCAAATCTTGTGTGATTCAGATTTGCAGTTCAGACTTTTCAAGATAATTTCTTAGAACATTAGATTTTTGGTGGATCTTTTTTTTTTCACATTTTCGAGTGATGTTTTTATAAAATAACAGTTGAAAAATGTTCTACAAGTAGCGTGTTTCTTGGTGTTTCAGTGAAGGTCTACTTGGACTAAATTGGACTTCCATTGTCGACATAATCGACATGACGCTGCGACGATCCCAAACTGACGAGTCAAAGGAATAAAATATTTCTTTCTGTTTCCCAAGACATTTTCTTTTATTTATTTGCTGTTAAAGTCATTACAATATAATCATTATTTTCCAAAAACCCATAGCGTCGTCACGACTTCAAACTGACGTACCAAAGAAGCAAAATGGCGCTCTTTCGTGAATCTTCCGAGCATTTTTTCGTACTAACTTAGACGAATTATTTCGCTAACAAAATCGGTCGTCATCGTTGTTGTCGAAGGCAGCGTCGCGACGACTTGAAGTTGGTGAACTAAGGATCACCATACAATCACGGCGGCGAGGTGGAAGAGGACGCCGCGAAAAGAGATCTCCTTCTCCTCGAGTGCTCACTTACCCTACCACTTCCTCCTCCTCCTCATCTTCCTCCTCCACCCCCTCTTCCTCCTCGTCCTGCTCCACCACCTCCATCGCGCTTACAGTCGTTCGGTTGCCGGCGAACAATACGGTTTACAGCCGCATACGACGGCGTCCACGAAACAGCTGGTATCACTGGTCGCTGTTCGCGTCCGGCGATCGCAGATCCTCAAGAACTTCCTCGGGAGGATTGGTTCTATCTGCATCAGCTCGCGAGAGAGTCGAGATAGGAAGGACACGTGGACCTGCACAACGTTGCTAAGGCTCGCCCTCGCGAAATTTCGTGGAACATATTCGCGAACGCGTACGCGTGAGTGAGAGTAATATCCGCATTTCTTTCGGGGTTTCCGGCCTTTCAGAGACACGACGTGGCTCATAAGTCGGTTATCGAGGATTTGATATATCGTGTCTTGCGCGAGTGCCGAAGAGAATAGTACGAATAGTGTTGAGGAAAGTCGGAAATAAATCCGGTTTCATCCCGCGGAAAAAGCCAAGATTTGTTACAGTTAAAGATCCAAGAATCGGGACTCGTTATAATTTAAATATTCAAAAATCGTGATTTTTTTACACACTTCAAAATACAGGATCTATATTCTAAAAACCCAAAAATCAGAATCCGTTATAGCTTAAATATTCAAGACATTAAAGTCTTTATACTTTTAAAGGAATCAAGAAGAGATCAGTTACATCCTCAAAAAATCCAGAAAAGTCTTAGTCTACAGAATCAAGATTGGATGGATCACAGTCGAAGAATATAAAGAAGGCTTATACATCTCATAGTTTTAAATAATACTCTTGCATTCTGTACCAACCGCGGGACATACTGCGTCTTGAGGACTCGAGTATCAGTCGTCTACTAGTTCCCAAGGAAGACAAAATCGATAAAGTCGCATGGCCACCACATCGACAGACCTGCTTGGATACCTGTGCGAAGAGCGTCGAGCCGCGACGACGCCTTGCGTCGTCCAGAATGCATTCGTGCATCACACGACCCTCGATCAGTAAATGACCTTTTCTGGAGCACCTGCACGTATGACAAACCGCGCCGTAAGCCATTCGGAGGAATTTTTGGAGCGCCCAGCGTGAATCTTCGATCCTGGAGGACTCAACCGATTTGGTTCGAAGGGCTAACCTGGCAGAGATCCCCTCATCTCTTCTATTCCCAGAGGTTAGTCACTCGCTTCGTTCCGGTATCGTACACACGCGTGTGGGCAGTATTAGAGTGTGGGTACGCGCTCTCGGTGCAACGATTGCCCGTGTATACGCGCATACATGTGTGCATGTGTGCGTATATGCGTGTGTGAGTACGAATACGAGTGTGCGCGAGCCTCGTGCAGGTATATATTTATCCGCGTTGCGAAAGTGCAACAAGCTGCATTATATGCGGCCAGCGAGGTGTGAACTTTTTCGGTGATCGAGCGTCGTTTTACGCTGCAGTCGATCCAAAAAAAGACCAAATAAGACCCCGTTTTCTAAATTAAAGTATCGGTAGGATCGTTGCTCTAAACAAAAACATACGAAATAACGCGTTTCTCGGGACTCTCGGGAGTCTCAATCTTATATGCTCATATATAAAACGAACGTCTTTCGATGATAATTATAAAAATGAATTCACTTCGGAGGAATGAATCCTCTCGCCGGTGAACATATTGTGCATTTCTTTCGCACAGACACACACACGTTCCCTGTGTTTTCTGAAAATCGCAGGATTGCGGAATAGCATTCCATCCAAGATGATTGATTCGATCATTAGGGATAACTGTTATTGCTATGGTAAATCGTAACTATGAAAGTCGAAGTAAAACGGAATCCCGGGACGGGGATAGAGACGAGCACTACGCGTAATCACGGATAAAGCCGTATAACATCGCTTTGTCGATCGCGGCCGCGCCCGCGGCGCGCGTTCCGGATGCGTGTAATCTTCGTGGAGTTACACGCGGCTTGACGACGACGACGAAGGTGTCGTCGGCTCTTTCGCGCGCTGGAAATCTTCGCGATGACGCAGCTTCCGTGCGCTCCATCCGCGTCGAGGAAGATTCATCAATCGCGCCGGAGATTATCGCCCACGATGTCCGTTTCGAAAGGAAATTACGTACGCGGCTCAAACTAGGTTCAAAAATACGAAACCCTCGGCATTTTTATTCATCACGGAGAGGAGAGTCAGAGAAGTGACGACACCGCTGTAACGCCGTCGAGAGTTTCGTGACACCCTGTAAGCGCTTATCGTATGCCGGTGATCGCGATTAATGGAAATATTTTCAAGGAAATCGTTACTTAATAACAAGTTCCTTGAAAAGCTAGTGTGATACGTATTCTCGCGCGCTTATTTTCGATGGAAAATTATGATACGATGCAAATAAGCGCGCTGCGTTGCGAAGGAGAAAGTGCGCGATCGCGATTATCGTCAAAATTGCATTTTTTTCGTGCGCGCACATCTCGCTGAGCAAACACGGAAATCATTCTCAACGCGATAATATACGAAACAGAACTCAAGCAGAAATTTATAAACAACTACGTGGAAATGTACATTGCAAAAATAAGCTTAAATATTTAATGTAAAAAATTATTAATAATTTATTTATTTATTTATCCTAGAACATGTTTTACATAATATTAGTCAATTCGCAACATATATAAATTAAATATGAACACTACATTAATTATTTAGCATTTAAGAAGAAACGTCGATATTACTGCTTCAGTGCAATAAAAAAGATAATTATAAATTTAATAACCAATAAGGACTAAGGAGGTCCACGCCTGAGCAAATTTCTCTTAACTTTTCGTATGTATCTTTTTACTTTCGTTGGTGTTTCGAGAAATCGGGGTTTTCTCGCTTAAAATTGACCACAATATATCCGTTCTACGCGATGAATCGCCACTGCGGTGGCGTTGCGGCCTGCGAAACAAATAATTGGTGAAAAATTCCAGCTGTTCATGATACCGCGACCACACCACGGTATTAATTAACTATAAAATTGCGATAATGGCGAACGTGTCGCGCGTGTGTTGCGCGTGTTAGACCGTTCCGCGTGTCACCAACAACTAAAAACTGCAACGCTCATGTATAAAGATTCCGCGTGGATCCAGATATTTGAAAAATTGAGGACGCAAGAGTGGGAAGATGACACTCCAAAGCGATAATTACAATTATTATTTAATAAGATAAACTCCCTTTTTAGATAAATTGTTCAATCTATATAGGAAGGTCCCCTATTATGAGATAAGCTCCTAATATACGATAGCGAGGTCTCTGCTAAAGTAATAGGTTCTATTTGTTGGTTCCACTATGAACTTATTGCCCTTGGTGTAAAACCTATTTAATAGAAAATTCATTGTTCGATCGTGCATACACTCGTCACAAATATCGAAATTGTGAATTTGGATGTTGTCAAGTTCCATGAAGGTAAGACCTTGAACCTTGTTTATTATATAATAAATAAATATTTAACAATAAGTTCTGTATGCAGCGATAGAGTAAGGTCGTATTAATAGGAAAATACAGAATATGTTGAGTTACTTAATTGTAGAGGAGAGATTTGGTGACCACGAAACCGCAAGGCGTGGTGTCCGTAATATGAGATATTCAGGGTGACGATCGTTGCTAGAGTATGAAAGTTATTGTACAGTAATAAAAAGAGGGAAAATACTGTGTTAAAGTTAAGGGAAAATTCATACGAACTTATAAAAGTATGCTGATGGTGATCGCATGCTCATGCTGAGCGCACACTGGCTGCGCGCTGGAAATATTGAGTATTAAGTGGGTTTGCGATTATTGCAAATAAGCTTCTCCATTACCTACATTTGTATTTCAGAGACATTAAATAAATTTTTCAAATTGCAATACCGATGTATTTTGCACTTTATTAGCGATTTTTCGGGGTATCTCATATTAGGAAGACACTTTTTCGATTTTGCATGAAACTCATTTTTTACATTTTTCTAATTTTTAGAAAAATTAATATTTAAATTAGATTTTACACTTCAGCATCTTAAAGCTTATTAAATTCCCTTCAAAATGACCTACTACATTTTCAATTCTGCCCATAGACTTCCGATAATCACACAAAGTAGATGTACGTGGTATCTCATAATAGGGGACTTTTTCCTCTACTAATATATAAAATTCTTACGGGTGGTGTATGTTTAACGTTATTAATTTAAAAACCAAATTTTAAAGTATTATATATGTGAAATAGAAGTAGAAAAAACTGAGGAATATAATAGAATTCAAAAAATTGCTAATAATAAAGAGGTTATCGATTTCTGTCAAAAAAAAATCTACGTGATTGCTCTAATCTCTAATTTCCGCAAATTTTGAGATATCGAGCTAAATTTTTTTTTATGGATGGAGTATCATTAAAAGTAGGTTGGTATTGAATTTGGCAGGAATCGGTGAAAGGGTTGCTGATTTTGCCTAAAAAGTGTATAAGTTATACATGTATAACATGTATGTCATCTTATATAGAGTATCATTAAAAGAAGTTGTTTTGAATTTGACGAGGATCGGGGAAGGAGGTACCGATTTCTGCCTGAAAAATGTATAAGTTATTTGATGGATAGAGTATCATTTAAAGAAGGACGGTATCTGCATGAAAAAGACGGTATTGCAAAAACTCCCTAATAACTTATTTAGTACCGGTGATCTTTTAATAATTCTTTATTTACTTAATACGGGTGGGTTTGTTTGAACGTTATCATTTTTAAATTTTCGAAAACTTTATTAAATAATATGGGCAAGCCTAATCTTTTCAATGATCGTTTCCAAATTCAATAACACTTATCTTTTAATAATTTTCTATTTAAAAAAATTTAGAGAAAGTTTGAACATTATCCAGCTCTCTTTATATCTATGAAACTTGTTTTTAAAAATTTGATCTTTGATTTTCAATTAAAAAAAAAAACAAATTAAGTTGAAACAATTTAAAAACAAATTAAGTATTGCTTCCTCATAAAGAAAGCTTTGTTTTCGTAAAAAAAATTTTTTTTTGTTTTTTTGAACGTGTTCAGAATGTTCTAAAACGTCAAAAAATTGTAATTTTAAAAAATGTCTGTATGTGTGTGCGCGTGTGTGTGTGTGCGTGTGTGTGCGCGCGCGCGCCAAATTTACCGAAATTTCTATAACTCCAGAAGTAATCAACCAAATCTTAACGATTTATATATGAAATAGGGGTAGAAAAAACTGAAGAATATAATAGAATTAATAAAAATTGCTAATAATCAATAATCAAGGAGTTCTTTTTTTAAATTTAAATTTTGAATTTTTTTAAAAATGTCCATGGTTGCTCTAACTTCCGCAAATTTGGAGATATCAATCTATTTCTAATTTTATTATATTTTTCAGTCTTTTCTTCCCCTATTTCATATATAATTTTTTAAGATTTGGTTGATTAGATCCAGCTTTATACGCGATCAAAGGTCCATAATTTTGCTCTCATATAAAGCTAGAGCATATAAAGCTCGCATATAAAACTAATCAACCGAATTTTCTTCAGTCTTTTCTACCCCTATTTCATATATAATTCTTTAAGATTTGGTTGATTAAACCCAGCTTTTTAGAAAAATTTCTGTAATAGCTCTAACTTCCGTAAATTTTAAGATATTGGTCTATTTTTAATTTTATTATATTCTTCAGTCTTTTCTATATATTTCTATTTTATATATAATTCTTTAAGGCCGGTATTCATAGTCAGGTCTTATATTCAAGATTGTCTTAAGGCGTCATTAGCCAATCAGAGGGCCGTATTAGCATCTTATTTATAATTCTGTTATGTTCTTCAGTCCTTTCTACCTTTATTTCATATATAATTCTTTAAAATTTGGTTGATTAGAAAAATCTCAACACGAAAAGTTACTAAGTACGACCCTTTTAAAGAATTTAAAATACTGGGGATACCACTAAAAAAATGCGTTAATAATATATAGTACCTCATAGGTGACGTGAAAAGTTGTTAAAAATATGTGTTTATGAATCATACAATAATGGATAAGATTAACTAGAACACAAATGTAATAACACAAATGATGTCGTTTAAAAAAAAAAGACGTCCGGGCGAAGCCCCCGGGTAACCAACTAGTAATGAAATAACAATAAAACAAAGTTTATGGAAACATAATATTTTATTATGAAAGTTGATAAAAATTTTGCTCATAAAAATGGAAAGTTATGTTTGAAAGAAAGACATTATATTAACCCTTCAACCAGTGACCCACCTACTATAAAAAATTATATTTGCCATAAAAATCAATTGACTTCATTAAAGTCTCATTTTAAAGAGAAAGATAGGCTCTAAATATAAAAAAAATTGATGAACCTGAGGGTAGCAAGCCTTCAGCGACACACCCCGTCAAAAAAATAGCCATATTACAAAAAATGAGCACAAAGTGTAGGCAGACATTTTTTTGTTTACCTTCAGTTTATGTATAAGTTTTGAAATAAAGTCAAAATTATGTAAAAAAAAAAAAGGGAAAAGTAACAGTAATAATACGCCAAAAAACAGTCTCTATATAGTCGTTTAGAATAGTCATTCTATCATCTTTTTCAAAGGGGTGGCTTGGGGGTGGCTAATCTTCAACGAGATGGCTTGGAAGTGATTTCCATTTCCTAGTAAAATTTTTCTCATTTGAGAATAATGTAAGCCAGATTTTCGACTTGTAACATTTCTGAACTACGGGGATGTTTTATTCAATACGTAAGGGTGGTTTATAAGCGTAGTTAGTCTGTAAGGTTTTTATAATATACCTGCATGTTCTGGGGGGAGTATTTTTTCTACAATTTAGATCAGGATAGAATAACAAGAAAGGAATTAGATTACGACGTCTTTACGTTTATGGATGGCTTTTGCATGTAGAGGTAGTTTAGAGGGTAGGAAAATTGTGAAAACAATATTTTTTACAATTTCATAAATTTGATACCTGCTAACTTTAATCCACCATGAGTCGTGTGTTAAACTCTTGCAAAAAAGTCAGTCGTTAAAGAGTTAAATTTTTTCTAAAATTTTGTCTCTTTATTATATATTTATTTTATGAGATATTATATTAAATATTTCTCTAAGATTTTGTTAAATTTGTGAAATAAAATTCTTTTAGTTTCGAATGACTCAAACGTAATTTAACCCTTAACCCGCAAACGTTTTTTTTGGCACCTTTACCCCGCAAACCTGGGTCCTGACGTTTTTTAAGTGTTAAAGAGCTGCAAAAAATCTGAAAAAATTCATGAAGGTGTTTCAAAGCTTCACTTTGAAATATCAATCATAAAATTCTAAACAATTTAATTTTTTCACATAATTTTTATACATAAGTTACAACTACATTTGATTTTCGCCCGGACGACAACGACTCAGGTTTGCGGGTTAAGGGTAAAATTTAAATAGACATATAGATAGATATATCTATATATATATATATGTATATAAAAGCAAAAATATATATATACATTTTACATATTTTTCGCAATAAAATTTAAAAACTATATAATTTAGAAATTACATCAACAGACCAAAACCCATGGTCAAAATTAATAATGTCTCGATATTGATCTGAAAAAAGTGCTGTGTGAGTCCGACAAAGCAAGTTGGCTCACAGTTTTTCAATGTTCATATCGGAAAGACGTTATATATATTGCCAGTCAGGTCGATTTAATTTACTTTAACTGTTATATACATTTGCTTTGCTTTTATATCTCCTCGAACAGAGAATAACTCATATTTTGCAAGAACCCGAATCGAGTTTCTGAAAAAAAAAAGAATGCCTAATGAGCCGGTCGGAGTCGCCGGATTCGATTCTAAGAGCGATTTTTATGTTGCTTTAGAGGCATTCTTACGGCAGGACTACAGAAAAAAAGAGGGAAGATGAGGGGATTCGCCTCTCGTCGTTTGTCGCTCATGGAATTTGGATGAATCTGTTATTTTCGTCCGTGGAAACCGTGCGTGGAATTTTGATCGTTTTGACTCCGGTCTGGCACACCGGGTGAGGAGTGTCCAGAAACAGTGCTTATTTTTTCGAGAAAACGCGCCGCGGGACAAAGACGCGACTCGCCCCCCTTCTTTATCTACGAGCATAAACACGCTGAACATGTAGTCGCCAAATAAAAGTGCATCTAAAAGCGTCGTTTAACCGCTATTTCTGGCGCCGGCAAAATCCGCGGACTTACATTCCTCGCTATTTTGATCTTAATTTAGAACCCCATAAACGTGGACTTTGTCACAAACATAAAATCAATCAAGCTAAAGCTAAATTATACAAAGAATTTAATTAATTTATTAAAAGTTAAATAACATTTAAATTAAATTTATATATAAAAAATAAATTTGAATTGTTTCAGTCAAATAAACCACTAGCTGCCAAATTCTATAAATATTTTTGAATTTCTGTATTTTAAAACGTTCTCTATTTCCTAGATTTAATTTTTCATATGTTTAAAACAATTCTAATATGCAAATCTTGTTTAAGAAATTAATGACATAACGTTTAAAACTTAAATGCAGCTGTAATTTAACGGATTTAACAAAAATCAAGCAATTGAATGTTAAAATTAAAAAAGTAATAGTTTATAATTTCCTTGATTTTCCAAACACTGTATAGATCACAGCGCTTTTGCATTCAATGCAATTAAGGCAATTTCCTCATATTCTGTCTCGAAAATGGTTAATACCAAAATGGTTTTGTGCTCCAACGGTGATTGATTATAATAATAAAAAGAAGATAATAATAATTGAGCTTACGGAATATGGCAGGGGCCGCGAAATAGAAAACGGCAGGAAACGCAACGCGAACGGGCCAAAACAAAGGCAAGATCGAGAAGGCAGGCGCGGAGATACGCATCTGCGAGCGTGGGATCGCGTGTATGCCGGCGTTGAAGTCTCCTCCTTCGGCTTCGTCGAAATCGCCGCTTTACGCGAGCGGGGGATATCTGGGACGCGCTGGGTCGCGTCGCGACGCATAATAACACCGACGCTTTTGTAATCCACGTGACTATCGTGCACGACGTGGGCTATACAAAGTATTCTCTCGATTGAGAGAGAGTCACCTTTAGATTATAACGTCATTTTAAAACGCGCTCGTTTTAGATGCATTGTTACATTGTTTCTAAGTCTTCCATCAGAGAAGTAATAGAATTTAGAAAAATTATGTAAAATTAAATTAAATTTTCCTTCTAATCATCACCAGGAGTAGAAATAATTTTTCACTTTTAAGTGAATCAATTTTAGTAAATAGTGAAACTACACTAAAAAACATTTGGTATTTGTGTTAAAATCTACCCGTGTAGAACTTTTTTGCTAAATTTTTTACATACATTTATGTTAATGTAACATATTATTGTCATTGTGTTATTTTGAATTTCTGCTTTAAGTTAATATTCATCGTTTCTATGTAGAATTAAAATAAGAGTTAAAATAACACAATTTATATGTAAATGCACGAATTCTTGGTGACATATGTTACTTTCCTCTCTATAAAAAGTTTCCATCGACATGTTTTTTATATGCCATACATATATTATAAAATAAGATATCGTTTTTTGTTTCCTGTAAGAAAAAGAGAAGAAAGAATAACATTATTCTAATTAAATTTAACATTATAAATATGTTAATTTAACATCAACTTTGCTTTCATATTACAATTTTGTGTTAATTTTTTACATATTACTTGCGTTATTTATTTACATATTTGCCTTCTGTTAAATATATAACATAAAAATTAGAATGGATAAATTGGTTCATATGTAAAATGTGTTAAATTCTACACAAAATTTTTTACTATGTAGAATTATCAACATCTGTCAGACGTCGTGACATAAAAGTCATTACTGCAATTAATAATAGTGATAATAAAATCTTATATCTGAATGATACGTTTAATATTATTTCCTACAGTCAATATTTTAATTTTGATAATTTTTTAAGAATAAAACCATATAGATAAAGACTATCAAATATAACGTGAACACAAAATTAAACGAAATTTATGATACCTGCTAAGACTGAAGATAATAAAATATAAATTATGAAATTAATGATAATTTATAAATATTATACAAAATATTATTATATAATAAATAACGTAAAATTTACATATATAACCGTTTCTTTTCCGATGACATTGTCAATTATCGAATACTTTGCGCGTTTCATTGAGCAGAATGAGAAAGCAAAGCAAATTATTAATAGTCCTTTTTGCTGGCGATGCCCGGAGGAAGACAGTGGAAGGACACAGTGAGATCATCGCCGTAAAATACGTCGTACGACGAGGAGAGCCCGTTGAATTTCTCTCCTTGACGATCCTAGTCCTCGATGATTGGCCGCACAGAGCAAAAAAATTAATGTTTATAGGATTGCGGCGGATTAAATCAATCAAGCCCCCGTACGTGACACAAAATATTTCTGAACGTTAACTGATTTCGAGCTTGATTTGAATGTTATCGATCACATCGCCGCGACCTCTCGATAGCGACGTAACGTCACGAGCAACGAGAGATCGAGCCATTGATTTTCGGAGATAGATGGTTCAGTCGTCTCTCATGCTCCGGTATTGAAGATATCAATTTCTTTTGCGTATCAGAAGGAGATGCGTTTCTACACGAAAAAAAATAACAAAATATATAGAGGATTCTCTATATCGTCATATTTTTGTACGGGAAGTATTTTTGGCTGCAGTTCGAAAGAATCGAGTTTGAAATTGAGAAATTAGTGATGCTGTTTTTTCGGTTGCAGCTTGTATAGTTTTTAATAACAGCGAGTAACTGAAAGATACTTTCGATTATCAATCTCTTAAGAGAACTTGGGATTTTCGGTAAAAGCGGTCTCGTAAATATGCTCTCGGAATCACGCTCGGCCTCTAAATTATAGAACGAAGTTGTCACTGAATGACTTTCATCAGTTTCTAGACGCTCTTAAAATACATTAATACACCATGGGCAGCAATGAGTCACCGCTTTCTATCAGAATGTTAATGGCGAATGCACATGTGTGTTCTGGATGGATGGGAGGAAAAAAAATCGATTTCTCACTCTCGTTTCTTTCCGTTACTGCTTGCTTGTTTATTGATATTGCGATACGAACGCGAGAGGAACGTCCCCGCGAGACAGATTAAGCACGAGATTAATGAAAGAAGCGGAGAGAGAGAGAGAGAGAGAGAGAGGGAGGGAGGGAGAATGAGAAAAAGAGAAGTCGACTTCGCAAAAACCTTAAACCTCGTAATTACGCTTATTTACCTCGTTGCGAAACGCACGGTCGAATTTTAAATCGCAAGCACGTACACGCGCGTAAACAAATTCCTCTCGCGATGACGGAAGTCGTTCGCTTAATCCAGGCAAAATCTGCTCCATCCGCTTGCTGATGAATTATCGATTCATCATGATAAATAATACTTGATAAATATAGCTTCCTCTTCAGAATTAATTTCAATTCCATTCTATAAATTGTATGTTCTATTTGTTTAAGTTGTGTGTACATCGTATTCGATAATTTAACTTGTTACATTATAAATCTTATCAAATTAAATAATGTATTTTAAACTTGTTTTAAAATAAACTTCAGATTCTGCGTTCTAATTTAGGAATTTCCGAGTTTTTCTCAATTTTATTAAATCGTGTAAAAAATTTAATCTCTTTTAAATTTCCTTAGTCCGAATTTTCTTCAATTTCAATTTCCATTAAATTGTAGGTTAAGCGGCAATCAAACGCATACTATTTCCAGATATATTAAACATAGATTCTATACGACTCTCTGAATTATGCACCGCGGGTTGCTGTAATCTACACGTTGCACTTAGCCGCGGGTTTCGCGAGGTCTAATATTCCCCCCGCGCGCGCGCGCACTCAGCCTGCACGAGTGGCAGGACAGGTTCCGACGACGACGGCAGGATACTCTGACATTTGCCAGGTTAATAGTCGAGTGGTTCACCTATAGCGAGGTGCACCTATCCGTTGCGTTATACATGGTGTCCCAGAATCACCGGATGCGTTCTTTCAATCATATTATAGTTTCTAGGGTAAATTCAACCATCGTTTAACGTACTTGCCTAATTTTTGACTCTGAACTTTATCTTTGTACTTAACTGTTGATTGAGACTCTATTACAACGGACTCTATTAAACCCATTTGAAATTGACCGAGAGGAGAATAATCTCGAAATAAATTTTAAATTAATTGTACAAATATAATGTAGAAAGGTGGAATTTTAATGCTGATTATTTATCGGAGAAAAAAAAATAATAAAAAAAAAGAATCGTATGTTATGAACATGGTTATTCATGAGTTTCTATAAAGAACGATTAAGGTAGTTGTGTCGCGACAGTATTAGTAAAAAAATAATGATCACCTTTCAAAATTGAACATATTGTAAAAAAAAATATTAATATTTGCGCTTTCCCACGTGTGGTGCCGTGTACCTCCGCAAAAAAATTATGCTAGAACGAGATGTTGTAATAAAAAAATTTAGTGTCATTTTAAAACTATATATATACGAATGTAGTTTTAGTTAAGTGTACGGATTTTTTGAAATATTAATCTTTAACAAAATAACGCAGTTGTAAAAAAAAAGTTCGAAAAGCCAAAAATTTTGTCACTTTTTAAATTGTTTTTCAAAAACTAATTGTCCAATCAAAAAAATCGTACGCTTTTAACTAAAGACAATTTTGTTATAAACATTCTGTTTAAATTTTAAGTCATTCTGATAAAAATTGGTGAGATATGCGAGCGCCCAGCTACGAAAATGTAGTTTCGAGAAAAACGCAGAGGCAAGGCCAAAGGGACTTCCAAGGAAACTACTGTGAGAATCGTCGATTAGAAGTAGGCAACTTGAACCACCAAATATTTTCATGTAGCGTGCGGCCGAAACTGCTGTAACTCCGTTAATATTGCGGAATTTCAATAAAACGTTAGAGATACATATTTTTAAGACCCCAAACATTAAGAAAATGCAATTAAAAAATTTGATTTTTTTTAAACCGTCACAGTGGTTTCTCACCTTAATATAAAATAGAAAAAAATAACCATTTTAATGAAAACACATGTATAAATAATGCTTAGAAAAAATAAACAAGTAATAAAATAATAATTATAATTTGTCTGTTGCAAAACACATATTTTGTTAATAAACAAATATAATATTTTTATCTAATATATAATTTTATATTTATAATATTTTAAATCAATTAATAATACATAAAATATTTTAGGAGGAATGAAAATTTAATATAGATAACAAATAGGAAATTTTCTTCGCCAGTAAATAAGGTACAATAATAATGAACAAACTTTCTTGACTATATATATCTGACGAATTTTGTTCAAAACGGACTGAGGGTGAGCGCGATATCGTACCGCAAACTGAGGTAGGACAATCACGAGAGAATAGAGAAAAGAGTATATGCTATGTACACGGAGAGAAATTGTTAGTAAATTTTACTTAAGTTCGCTAAGCAAATTTTGCCAGAGTTTAAGTTAAGTAAAATGTAACTGACAAGTGAAGCAAAATTTACCAAATATATTAAGTAAAAATCGCCGGACTACTGTTGAGTAAAATTTACCTAGCAAGTTAAGCTAATCTTCACGCGACTGCGCGATGTTAGCGCCATAACATTAGGCGCGATCTGCGCGACCGCCGCCGCCCGCGCGCCGCGAAACGCTACACTCTTTTGTCGACGTGATACGTGGTCCCATAATGGCTTCCGTCTTTGGTGTTGTCAGTGAGTGCGATTATATGTTCTGTGGTGCGGATGCCCGTCGCGAGTAAGTGCGACCGCGCGTTGTTTCAGAAAGCTGTATCCGTTGGTGGGTCGCGAGTCGCGAGCCCACGAGAGCTTGCGCGCGCGTTGCGAGAGAGCAGATCGCGGTGGGTGAGGCTACGTTTCGGCGCGTGTCTCGGGCGTGACTCTTTCCTCTCCGCACCAACGGTGATTTAAAAACGAGCGACACACCGCATACTTTGGTGTGTTGTGCTTTATTTACTTCTCTACCTTCCCCCTTATCCGGGGCGTGTGACTAGTGTCGAGAGTGTCGGCGACCCGTCCGAAAATCCGCGACGGCGTGCTTCCGCGGCCCTCCTTCCCTCCCCCGTCTACTACCTGATCGTCCGTTCGCGAGACGCGTCGCGTCGATGAACGCAACGGTGCATCGAGCGAGTTTTTTTTTCTTCCTCTCTATATATTTTTGTATAAACATACAAATCAATTTTTTTAAACATTATTATTATTTGCAAGTATTATAATTGTTCGATATTATATTACCGTATCAGAATTTGTAAATCCTACTTATACAGTTGAATAGAATTTACCTAACTACTGCAGCTTAACTAATCAAGTAAAAATTATATAATTCGTTCGGTAATTTTTACCTAACCCTGTTGGTAAATACAGCTTAGCCAGTTCGGCACAACTGTTTTAGTAAATTTTTACTTCGCAACTATGTAACGTTTACTACGATTTCTCTCCGTGTACAAGTATATATTTACAAAATATTTACAAGTATAATATTCCGCGAGTTATGAAGAAGCGAGCGCGATTCCGCGAGCAACGCGGATCATTCCGTGAACGATGGACTTATGTCCATTTCTATCAACGCAGGTTAATTTTAATCTTGGTTTACCTTACCTGTCTTCTTTTCCTAGTTCTAAGAGTTAGAAAAAGATAGAAAGTAAGTTAAACCGTGATTAAAGTTAATCTCATTGGTAGAAAATGGGCATTAGAAGCGCACAGCGAAACGTAGCGGATTAAAGCAAGCACAAAAAGCGTCGAGATAACGAAAACTATCTTTACGTATACTGTCACCGTGAACTATACAGATCGAGTGCAAACGCGGGCGCGAGAGCCGGGAGTTTTATTCTCGAGTTTTCTACCCCCGGTAACGAGTCGCAAAGCCATCATACACAAGCCATGATAAAATAATCAAATAATAAAATATAATAAAATGGTGAAATTATAAAATATAGATGCATTGGAAGCGTGTTAGGAAGCACGTCTGCATACCTCACATCAGTGTGTGACTAAGCAATAAATAATTTATAACAAATAAAAGTTAGCTACGTAGCCCCTATCATTTTTGGAAGCTTTCCGCAGGGAGCGACACACGTCAAATTCTCGGTTCTTTTGAAGATTAATCGCTTGTTTGTGTTTCTTAATGAAAAACATCTCTGCGATTTCTCTTTTTTTAACATGTTTTTCTTTACGTTTTTCTTTTTGTTGCAAACCAATTAAATTCGTGATTGAACTCAAGCGATGCTTACTTATTACCATGAGGAAGCACGCCAACAACCACTCGGTAATATGTACCTAATAAGCATCGCGCGGCTTGAGTTCAATCACGAATTTAATTGGTCTGCAGCAAAAAGAAAACACAAAGAAAAACTTTTTCATCGCAGAGGTGTTTTTTACTAAGAAACACAAACAAGCGATTAATTTTCAAAAGGACACCGACAATTACATATAACAGAGAGTTTTTGCAATTAACCGTCTTTCAGATATACGGTAAATGTATCTGAATGATTCAAATACATTCACCGTCTAAATTACCTCTTTGAATTTGCAAAACCGAGTCCGCGGCCAATTTCACGTTTCCATAAGTGCTGGTCTACAACCTTGCTTTAAAAAATATTTAAGCTCTAAGCCGTAAGAAATTGACCAATCACAATAGAATTTGAGGAGAATATTCAACTGTGATTGGTCAATTTCTTACGGCTTAGAGCTTAAATATCCTTTAAAGCAAGGTTGTAGACCAGCACTAATGACGACGCGACGGGAGTTTAGAAAAGCCAGCGCACGTAAACGCTTTATGTGAAAATTTTGCGTTTACGCGACACGTAAGCCAATCTTACGGCAACGCAAAAAGAAAGACGTAACGTCAACGTTTAAGATTATAGTTACGTTACGGTTTTCTTTGTGCGTTCAGTGCGTTGCCGTTTAGATTGGTTTATGTGTCGCATAACGTAAGATTCTCACATATAAGGCGTAAGACGTACGCTATAGCAATGTTATGTGCGCTGAAGCGTCACGCAAAGATTGTTTAGTATTGGGATTTTCAGTCGTGACGTCACAAGGCCAAGATGGCTGGCCTATTCCTGAAAGTATTAAAGCTGTCATATGTAAACACATATAAAGCTTGTGTTTTTCATAAATAAATTAATGAAATAACGGTGTTTGTAATAAAAAAAAGTGCGATTGGGTGAACACCTAGAAGACAGAGGGGCAAGGTTTTCCCCTAGAGACACAAAAAATCGCGATTCTTGCTGTGCATTTGGCTGCAAAAGCTATGGATTAAAAAATACCTCTGTGCGATTCCACATGTTTCCACTTAAAGGAAAGTTCTATACTGAGAAAAAAGACATGTTTGAAAATATAGAGAAGATTGATGTTCGAAAAGAATGGGAGAGTTTTGAAAATAGCCAAACCAGAATTGATAACCAAAAAGTGGGCAGTGTGTTCTTCGTACTTTGACAGGAGTGACTAATAACGTTTTGCCTGGCAAGTCAATATGATAATAACTGAACAATAACAAGTAAAATATATTCACTAAATGTTAATAAGTAATATTAGTTATAATAAATTGTATACTAAATGTAGTATGTAAAAACAATTCACCGATTTTTTTGAAGGCAAAAATATTTTAAACACTCCTGTTATCAATTGAAGATTAATAATAACAAATAAAATTTTCACCCATCGCACTTTTTTTTATCACAAAAACACCGTTATTTCATTAATTATTTATGAAAAACACAAGCTTTATATGTGTTTACATATGACAGCTCTAATACTTTCAGGAATAGGCCAGCCATCTTGGCCTTGTGACGTCACGACTGAAAATCCCAATACTTATTCGCAACAGATTACGCGGAGATATATCGGAGCGCGTCGAGCTCGTTGCGGTATCGCGTCGTTATTGCAGTTTGATTCATTCGCGTAGCGAGTTTCCTGGTTGCGATCGGTAACGTCATGTCTGTTTCGGCCCTACTTAGGCGGGAGAGCGATGGGGGGACGCATCCAATAATTACAGCATGTGAGATTTTTATATCACGTAATGAAGTTCGGTTCAAGAGACCGTAGGATTGATGCGCGTCTATTAGATAGTTAGAGTCCTCCTGATGGGATAAACGCACAATAGCAGGTGGAATCGTTTTTCTGCCGAATCAGTAGGTAATAAATATCCGGCTCGCATCGTGCGGAAATATTTTGTTCGCTCGATGTATTGCACTTCAAAACTTAAATTGGTAATGATCAATGCTCGTTTCCACGAGATATTGGGGTCCGAGAGGGGAAGAATATAACGACGGTAGACGGAATTTCATCAATTTGTAATTTGATGTAATTTGATTATTTTGCAATAATGTTCTCTGTACTTGACGTGTCTAAAATATTTTTGAAGAGTCAATTAATGGCCGGCAATTCTTGTCGCTCTGTGAAGCGTATAATCGGCGAGATAGCAATTAAAGTTAACAATATCAAGAGACACAGTAAACAAATAATGCAAGCGCTTTGTAATGTTTCGTGATAAAAATGTTTTAAAATGTCTTGTTTAAATCGTGCCACGTAACGCGCCACGTGATCATTGGCACGGAACACGATATTGCGTTTTGGCTAGGGGGGAGGTTTTCTTTGTCGGCCGTACCTAACTACCTGCTAAGCGTGTAAGTAATCCCTTGTATATGTAAAGTCACCGTTTGAGTCAATGTTATTTCACCGGTAATTCTCGAAGGAACGTATGCACACGAGGGTAGTAATGAGAGGAAAGAAGACAAGGAATAACGTTAATTCTTATGTATTTCACTTTTACATTGCCGCGAAGTCCATTGCACGGACTTACGAACTTCGGATTGATGCGCCGGGATGCGATTACAAAGGCATGAGCCCTCCGACGCACGACCGATCCCTTTGACGACTCACTTCGAACTCTCTCGAAAGATCTCGCACGTTGCCCGTCTCGAACTCGCTCAAACATGTTCGGACTTGCACGACGGTTACACGCTTCGCGAAAACATCCTGCGTCATCACCAACCGACCAATCACACACACACACACAATCGCGCGTTGGCAACGATATACTAGCGCCTCTAGTTTACCGCGACTTTCGCATGTAGGAATTTGGTACCGCAGGAGGTCGATTGTCCCTCCGGGTGTCGACCTACTACCGATGTATCGATGAGAGGAATCAATGACTGATTACACACTCGAAATATTAATAATATAATATCACTTTATTGCAAGCCACGCAATAGCCACGAGTCTCTACAAGAGTCTAACGGACTTCGTCCTCAGTTCTGCCAACCTCGCAACTCTCTACCCCTCTTGCTGGCGCTGGAGAGGGGGCCGACCAATCGGAAGGGAGACAGATATGCTGCTCCCTACACACTCCCCCCGAGTGTTAACGAAATAAATACTAAATAATATTGCACTATGAGCAAATGAGCTAATGCGTTTGCCAGGTGTTATTGTACGAGGTTGACAAAACCTTAACTTAAAATATATTATACGCTTGAGCGTAATTTGAGCCGACTTATATCTAATAACATAGAGTAAAATTCGGTCTTACAATTAATTAAATCACTTTGGTTTAGTGGACGGCGCAAACGTGACTGTCTTACGAGAATAAGTCTTAAGTACGGGGGGATTTACATTTGCGTTTTCAGGGGCCGTAGGGGGGTCGTCCGGAACAAAATATGCCGGTTTAATAAATCGACGGACACGCTTTTAGTGTTTCCGTTGATGTCCGATATTAAATACGCGCTCAGAGATGCGTTGTACTACCTTGTGCGGACCAGTGTATGGACGTTCTAAAGCCCTTTTAGCCATATTGCGTAAGAATACATGAGTACAATTATATAAGTCTTTGAAGTAAAAGGCGCGTTTTTTATGTTTGTGCGTAACGGGAACAGGACGGACCTGGCGCATATATTCGCGGAACTCTTCGAGAAAGTAATTAGGGTTTGGCGTATAATCGTCGGGGAGGAAGAATTCCCCGGGAAGCCGTAAAGTTGTCCCGAACATGAATTCGGCGGGTGACGCATTAGTGTCAGCGCGGACGTGCGATCGAAGTCCTAATAGAACGGTAGACAAGGTACGCGTCCAGCACGCATCGGCATGGCACATGATTGCGGCTTTAAGCACCCGGTGCCAACGTTCAATCATGCCGTTTGACTCCGGGTGGTAGGCGGTTGTACGAATTCGTTCGCAACCGATTAATGAGAGCAACGCCTCGAATAGGCGGGATTCGAATTGAGCTCCTTGGTCTGTAGTTAGTAATCGGGGGGTTCCGTAACGGGAAATCCACGCGTCGTAAAATGCTCTAGCAACGGTTTGTGCGGAGATATCTTTAAGAGGAATTGCCTCGGCCCAACGCGAAAATCTGTCGATCATAGTGAGGCAATAAGAGTAACCCTCAGAAGGAGGGAGAGGTAAAACGCCATATGATGGATAAGAGGAGGTGTGGAAGGAGATTGTACAGGGTTGGGTACGTCTCTATAGTAAAAAAAAGCGCCCTTTAAGACGCTAAAAAAAAGCGCTCTTTGGGGTAAATAAAGTACCATTATCTATCTATCTATATATTTTATATATTTTTGAAGCGTGTGAGAATTTATATTTTATTACTTTGCGTATACGCGTGTCCGTGTAATACGCAGATATCTATAGCATACGCTGTTATTACCCGCCTCGATACCCCGTACTGACGCGGGTATAACGGGTACCCGTATTGACACGGGGGTAAATATGCAGTATAGCGCCAACCTCTCCAATTTGGTTAAAACTTTTCTATTTGTGTATTTTGGGTGAAAAAAAATTCTGAGAAGGAAAATCGTCGCTTATGTTTCGTTTGTTTATAATTAATATTTATATTATTTCGATGTCGGTAAGTAAGGAATTGACAATTTATGTATATATTTTTACTTTTTTATTAATACGCATGCGCAGCAGTGCTTCGCAATATCTTCCAACCTTAATTGATAGTATGGCATATTCAATAGAATAAATAAATAATAACCCTTGGCTTATACGGTTCAATATGTCGTTGGAAATGCAAATACTTGGTCAAAATTTATTCGAAAAAATGTTTTGGAATAAAAATTTTAAAGATTATAATCGAATGATCATAGTAAATTTTACGTATTTAAATGCAATTTCTGAAAAATTTTTTGCATAAAATTTTAACATTTACTTTAAAAGAAGCGTACACAAGTGAGCGAAAATGAAATGTAAAGATAGGTTTCATTATTTAAATCACAAGGTAATACTTTTATTTTTTGATTACTATATTAAGGGGATCCTAAACTGACCCAAACTACGGACAATTGCATGGAGTCTAACTTTGAGTAGACTGCACAGAACTTAAAAAAGTTTATGTAGAATTGAAATACGTACGAAAACACACAAGAAAACACATCGCGCGAGTGTTGATTTCAAGACAAAAATCGAAAAAAATTAAAAAAATACATTTTTGAGCTGTCACCTACCGTAAACGTTTGCTTAATACAGGAGTTGTACAGTTTGTATGTACAAAATAAGATACACGCGCCATTATCGTATAATGTGAACGAAGAATACCGTACATGAAAAACTAAAATTAATAACGTAACAAAAAAGTTTGAGCTTTCGCTACTATTTTGTATGTACAAAAGCACATGCAGGTTGATAGGATAAGCAGTATTGCGTGTAGCGAGAGATGGCGCAGCGATCGAACAAAAACAGATTACTATAAAACAAGGACAGATATAGAGAAAACAGGATTAGAAATGTTGACATTATCGACATCGAGAAAGTTCGGCCTTCGCTTTGGGATCCTCTTAAATATGTATATTTATTAATTATTTTTTATAAATTTGTGGGAAATTAGACGAAATCAACGTAGTCGAGTTTACAACTACAGTGTCTATTTCAAAGAAATGTTGGATTTAAATTTTGAACCACGTAAAAAATTATTAATAAAGTAATAATTAATTATAATATATGTATACTATTATTTCAATTAAATAGTTGAAGCAGACAACAGTTTAGATAAAAGCTTTTGGTTAAACCAGAGAATACTTTGTCATCTTATTTTCTAACTACATAAAAATTACGTATACTTATATATATTGTACTTTTTAATGTATAAACTATTCTCTGCTTTATCAAATACAGCATAATGTTTTTGTGCTATTATTTGATTTAACT